>JASSUY010022710.1:0-67196 GCA_032466535.1 Forpus xanthops
AGAGAAGAGGTGCTGAGCAGCCCTATGGAGAAGGACTTGGGGGTGTTGGTTGATAAAAAAATGAACATGAGCCAGCAGTGTGCTCTTGGAGCCCAGAAAGCCAACCGTATCCTGGGCTGCATCAAAAGGAGCATGACCAGCAGGTTGAGGGAGTTGATCATGCCCCTCTACTCTGCTCTTGAAGGCTGCGTTGAGATGTCATAGCAGCCTTCTAATATCTGAAAGGGACCTATAGGGATGCTGGGGAGGGACTCTTCATGAGGGACTACAGTGAGAGGACAAGGGGTAACGGGTTCAAACTTCATCAGGGGAAATTTAGATTGGATATGAAGAAGAAATTCCTTACTGTAAGGGTGGTGAGGCACTGGAATGGGTTGCACAGGGAAGCTATAAATGCTCCATCAGTGGTGGTGTTCAAGGCTGGGTTAGACAGAGCCTTGGGTGACATAGTTTAGTCGGAAGTGTCCCTGCCCAAGGCAGGGGTTTGGAATTAGATGATCTTAAGGTCTTTTCCAACCTTAACTATTCTGTCCTCATCAGTGAGGAGAGCACATGCTCAAATTCAGCAGCTGGCATACCAACATAGCAAAGGGTAAGGCAGGTGCTGGGACTACAGCACTGACATGCAAACTTACTTCTGGAAGAAACAGAAAATAAAAGAGATTTCGTAAATAACATAAGGCATTTCTGAACCATAATGAATTTGGTAAATCTAACAGACTGCCCATGCTGTAATTAGTAGAAAAGAAGGAGAACCATGGAATTCACAAAAAGTGGTCATGCTTTTTTTGTCTATTTTTTTTATCACTTTATTTGATAACTCGGCAAGTAAGGAAACAAAGCCCAGTACTGAAAATATGGGGTGGGGACGACAACAGCGGCCTGAAAGAATCCAGCTGTGCAGCCTCGGTTCTGCTTTCAGGCATGTTTTGTGCAAAGTAAGTGAAACTGAAAGCTTATAATAAAAGACCAGCAATCTGCAAGGTTTCGCAACTTGTTTTGTAGTTCATAGGAGGCCTGCTAAGACCATGCTGGCGCAGATGAGAAACAGAAGTGAAAGCAGGGAGGAATTTGCATACAGAGTGCAGATTTCATTGCTCATGGCAAAGCTGCCCTTGATTTGCTTCAATCATTGCAACAATCAGACCAGCCAACTGTTTACATGCTCTCCATTGTGCTAGTGTTGGCTAGGAAATGGCAGGCGCAATGAGATTTGCTTTCTACTGACACTCTGGGGAGCAGCAGGAGTTCACACACTTGACAGACAGACAGGCAGACGAGCCCCTCCTTCCAAGAAACAAGAGGGAGGCTCACTCGCTCTTGAGCTGTGGTATTGTGATGAGCCAGGAGCATGTGTGGCTGAAAGCATTATGTGTAGCATGGTTTGTATTCCAGGAAATAAAGGGTAAAGATTTAAGCAAAAGGTCTGAGAACTGGATCCATAGAAGGTTTTAAAAAAACTAGCCCTCCCTATCAAACTACTTGCACCTAGGCTACTCTTAAGTAATTTTTCAGAGAAAAAAAAGAACAGCTGAAGGGCGAACCAAATGTATTCATGCATAAGTTGCAATTGAAAATGGCGTAAGAATGGGATGAAACTCAAGTTGCAGGAAGGAATATGTAAATAGTTTTCTTCTTCCTGTTGAAGGGACAGCAGTGTTGCTGCTGTCATAGCAACGTAGTCACAGCTGTAAATATAATAAACTCTCAAATTTAAATATAATCAGAATCAAACAGAAGGCCCATGAAAGACAATCCCCCTTGCCTCCCCCTTGCCTCACGCATTCATGGCAGTCTTAATGGGTTTAGGTTGATAGGCTTTTCCTTTAGCCCACCCTGGTCTGGTATGAAATGCATGGATAAAAACACTTCCCTAAGCTATTTGACAAACTTGCTAGAAAGGTTAAAACTGAGAAGCACAGTCTTACTCTTAGATCTGCTTTCTAGAACAAGAAGAGATGTCCCTGAAGGATAAAGGGAGGTTTGAAGCTCCATGGTCACAAAGTGTTTGCAAGTCAATTTGGTTGTATAATTTGCATAGTTTAAAGAATAAAAAAAATATCGTATTCCCGAAGATCATGGCTGAAATAAGTCTGGAGGGTTTTTTGTACCATTTTTTCTTTTCCTTTTAAGTCTTAATCACAAACACTATTATTAATGCAAAGCCAAAACTTATTGCTGAGAGCACTCACAGAGCCAACATGTTACTGCAGACAGCGATCAGCAGTGGATCACATTCAAATGTCTAAATTTCTCCTTGAAACTGTAAGTAAATTATGTTCCAAATTCTCACAGATTATTGATGAAGAAATATCAGTCGGCATACCTGCTAGAATTATGTGATATGCACCCTTGAAAAAACATAATCTTCTCTAGAATTAATTGGGGAAATATATTGACTAGCTTACAGAATACAAGAGCAAGGAAAAGGTTCTGCAGCCAAACAAAACACAAAGGAATGTATACTTGAGAACAGAGAAGTAAGAGTAGTGCTATCAAAAGGCCAAATTCCCCCCCAGTGAAACAAAATATCCAGGAATATAATTTAATAAGGTAAAAAGCAAAGTAAGCATTTTACACCTCTATTAAATTTTCCTTACAAGTTTCCTCTGCAAATACAGAAAAAACAAGAATGCCCTTTCCTTTATATGGATTGTTAACATTTTGTTAGTTGTGATTTATTTGTACAGGTCTGACTAATGACTTGAAGTGAAATGGCTATAGCAGGGAAATGATAAATTATCTAGTGTATAACACTGCTTAAAACCTAAACATGTGTTTATAGTTGCTGTTCTGGGATGGCTGCCAAAGGGACATTTTACTTAGCAAGTTATGTTAGTGTAAGTGTTTTTTTCCTATAAACAACAAAAAAAGTCTCCAAAAATAATAAGGTGGGGGTGTGGAGGGGGAGGAATCTCATTTGCCTGCTGCTAGGAGGCACAAGGCATCAAATTTTCATCTTACTGTTGAAAATATTTAGTTAATCTGTTGAATTCAGTATTCATGAATGCAAAGCACTATATATTATAGAAAAAATATGTTTGATAGCAACTAATTTTCAGGAAAATGTCAGTGCTAAAAAAATGCATATAGAAGGCCAGGATACATTAAGAAAAAATAAAAGAAAATATACAAACAAGATAACAGAGAAAACATTTTTGTCTGTTTGTGCATACTGCATGCAGCTCTATTTTTCTGTCTCAAAAAGGATATAGTTAAGTAAGAAAGGAAAAAAACACTGGAAACAGAAAGACTAGAGGAACCGAGCAACCTTCATCCAAGATGAAATGCATAGTAAGCAAAAAGAGCAAGAAACCTCATGGTAGAAAGAGAAAATCTAAGAGATAGAATAGTACATGTCCAGAAAATCATGATTCATAATATCATGAATGAAGTTGTCATATTTCTCACTGTGGCCAAGTGGGAAGGCATCCAATGAAATTAACAAATAGACCTGTTACAATCAAAATAAAAGGAAGAACTTTTTGTGCATTGTGCTAGTAGTTTCACAGGATGTTGTGTAGACTAAAAATAATATAAACTAGAAAAAGAATAGGTGGAGGTAGTGCTGTGAACAGGCTAACAAAGTAATTTGCCTGAACACAACCTACTGCAAAAAACCTTGATTTTCTAACTGCAACCTGGGAAGTCGTGGAGAGGGAAGAGCTATTCCTTACCTGCTTTCTTTAATATTTGCTGCTGATGACTACCAAAGGTGGGATAACAAGCTAACTAAATCTTTGATCAGAGCTAGTGCAGTCATTTTTACTCATTCTTAAGGAAGCTAAGTGAAAACTGAGAGCATATTACCGAGAGACAGCAATAAGGAAAGAACAAAGTATGTCAAAATCAGGAAGGCTGGGGAAAAAAAAATGGCCCAAAAAGATAGGGGCTATCACAAAATGAATTATTAAAGAGCAGGAGCTTGACCAATCTGAACATTTTTAAAAAGGTGATTATGTACCAAGTTGAATGAGTCACTGCACTAAGGGGATCCAATACTACTCTTGCTCACCCAACTACCAGATATACATCCTTCTTCAGAGATGCACCATTCTTCTTCTGTAAATGGAGCAACTGGATACAACTGTTTTGTATATTTTTACATACTGTTCTGAACTTTTTGAGGCAGACCTTAGGGAAGACATGTTAGAAGAAAATGAATCATACAGTCATAGAATCAGCTCAGTTGGAAAAGTCCCTTAAGATCACAAAGTCCAAACTTTACTCCAGCACTACCAAGTCTACCACTAAATCATGTCCCTAAGGGCCTCATCTACATGGTTTTGAACACTTGCAGGGAAAGTGATTCCACCACTTCCCTGGGAAGCCTTTCCCATACCTGATCACCATTTTGGCGAAGATATTTTTCCTAATATCCAATCTAAACCTCTCAAATGCATTGTGGGAACAGATAAAATACAGTACATTCATATCTGATTGGCTTTTAGGAATACCTATTCTCCCAGTTTCCCAAATCATAGAGAAATATGTACTTCTATTTCTGGAGAGTAACTGCACCTAGAGATAAACTTTGCTGAAATAGCCAGCAGGCTGTGAGGAATCTCTTTAGATGACATGACTCCAACAGTTTAAGAGAAATATGTATGTGAGGATAAAATGATAATGGGGAACAGATTTTTAACAACATTGGTTTTGGGGTCAGATTGTTGTCCTTTACCTCTTAATCAGTGTTTTTACAATGGACATTCACAATCCGTTTCTCTCAGCAAGAGTTTCTTCAGTTACCAGACATGGGTCTGTTAGGCAGCTCCATTCGTTCAGTCATGTAATTTCCTTGTTTCATTAAAGACAGCTTTCATTTCATAGGCCCAGCATGGGTTTATGTTTGGAGGGGGGAAAGGAATTCAGTTCACTATGCTAATAAAGCCATGCATGGTTATAGCTTGTTATCTTTAAATTTTACCCGGTAAGGACAATTGCTTTCCATTAAAAATTATAATAATAATAATAAATTCTGATTCTGTTGCTGTTGAAAAGCAATCTTTCTTATCCCTTTCTGCCAGCAAAGGGATACAAATGAAAACAAATATTTTATTGAGGTTGTGGGTGATGTGATTCTCTCTTTCGTCTGTACACACAGGAGGGAGACCTGTGTGTCTGAGCAGACCTGTGCTTGTTTTGTCCTTGTGCCTTGAAAGGGCTTCTGAGACTGTAGCAAGGAGAAAGAGGGCCAAGCAATTCCTACAGCATCCCTTAGATGGTATGCTTTTGTGTCTTAGTGATCCTGCTAATGTGTTTCTTCAGCGTTAGCCTTTATGCTGAGGTGATGGACACAATTCTTCAATCCCTCTTGCAGCAGTATTTAAGATTCATTATTATTTTCTGCAGTGTTCTGCCAAAAAAAAGTACTTACATACATTGATTTTTCAGGATGGAAGCACCAGGTGCTAAAAGAAGTTGGGCATTGTGATGCACAGCTCATAAATTCCTAAAAATGTGACGCCATCTTGTAAGTATGCATGGCATCCTGGGCATGGCCCAGACATGAGAGATGTGTTTTTGCTACCTGCTCCCTGCCAGATGGCTGCTGGCTAGTGCAGTTCAGGAGGAACTTTTAGTCAGAATTTAGTGCCTGGCAATCTCAGTTCTCATGCTTTCTAAAGCATTTGAAGGCAAACTCAGCCCCTAGCCCTCCCAAATATGCCTCATGATACAGGTCTCCCCTGTGGTTCCTTTAATTCATCACTTTTAGGTACACTGCTACTAGAGATGCATTTACCCTGGATTGACAGCTACTTCTTTGCAACAGAAAATAATGTGTTGGTTTCCTGTGGAAAAAAAAAAAAAGATCTCAACTGAAAAGTATGAGATAGGGTAAGAAAGAAACAAAAAGTCAATAAAATTCTGTCTATGCTGAAAAGTGTACTCTAAGTGTGTCCTGCCTTAATAATAGTTTTTAGATCCTTCCTTCTCTTGATCTTACTGCCTGCATGTCACTTCACCAATATGTGACACCTATGGTGAGCCTTCTTTTGATGCCTTCCATTTTGTCTAAAGAATGGAATCCTTTTTCTCACTTTCTTTCTTCAAATATACAATCAATCATTCAATCAGAATTTTTTAAGCATTTTTTCAGTATTTGATGGCATGATCTCATTCTGGGGATTTTAGAGAAGAATTGAATGGAAATTTGAATTTAATGCTAGATTTAAACTAACCTCACAACTAGTACCACCAACCAAACAGAAATTGAATAATGAGAAAATTCAGTAGCAATGCAGAAAAGTGTTAGGTTGAGATATAAATGAGAAGAGAAACTCTAGAAATCGCAATTTTAAAAGCAAATACAGAAAAATAATAATGTCAGCCCTTACAGACAGATTAAGAAATGGGAACCCAGCCAACACAAGGAATGGAAGAACAATATCATAATTGTTTCTTGAGAGATATGGCAATGGGCCACGGAGCCTGTTTTACCTTGGGTCATTGCCCAGACTGGACAATTAAAAGGATATTTTTGTCATAGGACCAGTCATTTTATTTCACCACTGTTAAAATAGTGTCACTACCAACTGTGCACATTGATTTAATCTGTAGCTGTAGGATTTTGTGGAACAAAATTCATTTGCAGCAGTCCAGAAATCTCAGAAACACAGCCCTAGTGTGAGTGATCTCATCAAATCTTGAGAACTTTTCAAATTAAAATAATGATTTTCTAGAAAGTAGGAGAAATCTCACCTTCTCTACCTCCCCCACCAGGGACATTCTAAATACAGAACACTAGCCAAATACTCCTTTTATGATAGCTTACACTTTTCCTCTCTCCCATCCTGATAGTTGACGTTTACCAGAAGCACAATGAATCTTTAAGCAGGAAATTCTGAAGATTGGTGTCATTTATTTCCCAACCTAAGCTAAAGAATGGATAGTGTTGAGTACAGAGTGTTTTTCATTCAAGTCTATTAGCACATCTGTTTTCCAAGGCTCTTTTTAAAAGTTGCTATGTTTAGCAAAGTTATTTTAGTTGCATCCCACAGGATTAAAACATTTCTAACATTGAAGCTTTCCTATAGGTAGAGCTTTTGAGAAGTAGAAAATATAGCTGGGTAGAAGTAGTCTATTGGCATTAAACATTAAATTTACTGTAAAGGAAGAAGAGGAATTGAAGGGCTGGATTCACAAAGGTTTTCATAACTCATGCTGCAGGAAGTGATTAGAGATGCCAGTTCTACCTGTTCCTGGAAGAACTGAAGTCCACAGGCTTCATCTTCCAAGGCAAAATCTTGTCCATTAAAATGTGAGAGTACATAAGAGCTCTTTCTTGAGATCAAATCCTTCATATAATCTATAATCTATATAATCTACAATCTAATAACAAGAAATCCTTGTTAAGAACAAGACCTAGAAAGATTCTTCTGCTTAGTGAATAAATTTTGAAGATGGAAGTGAGATTCTTTTTGGATATTTCTGGAACACTAAAAACCAGTCAAAAAATCCCATGCCACAGCATGAGTTAAGGTTAACACTTCAGTTACTCCTTGGGTGCTCTGAAAGGTGCTTTTAAACAGACTCATGGAAAGAATGGAAATAGGAATAAGAGTATGGTAAAGACTTGACTAAAAGAAAAATAAAATAGTCCTTACATTTTTCCCAGGTGAAAGGATTTGGCAAAGTTGAGTTGAAGTCATCAACAATTTAAAAAATAGCAACAGTGAAATAATGGGTTTAGGAAAAATTATCAGTCCTTGGAGAATATCCCTTTGCTGCTTGATAAGTGTTTATATGCTTATATACAAAAAAATATAAAAAAGAAAAAAGTAATAAAATAATTGTTTTCAGACAGGTCTTTTTCATAATTTGTCTGTCTCACAAAAAGTTTTGAAGTGTTAGCAGTTTCTTGTGGCTTATATTTTTATTTTAATAGTTCAGTTCTTGAAACAACTGTCTATGTCTGATTAGCTCTCAGAAAAGAGACAAGGAAATTTATCTGCAAGGTGAAATAAGTAATTAAAAAATGTAATTTCCTATACAGTTTGAAGTATAAAAAAATAAAACATAGAGCAGGACACTGTATTTGATTCTGCCTGAACAGAGGTGGAGGGATTACTTCCTCATTCCTTCAACATTTAGTTCTGAATCAGTTAAATAAAAATATATAAAATCAAGCTCAGATCCAAGATCAACACATCTTATTCTAGCTATTCTGATTTTCTGAGCATATATCCAAGACACATATCAGCAGATCATTGACTCCATTCCAATGCTATTGTCAGCCAAGGTTAAATGCAACTGATTTATATTTTTTATTTTTTATTACATTTTTCTAGTCTTTTTTTTCAGGAAAACCTGATGCAGATAAAAGAAAAAATAACAGCATTGGAAAATAACTTCTTTTCACTCATTACCAATAGAACAGTTGGAAAACACCAAGTTCATTTGAGCCATCTAACAAAGGGCAGGTGAATAAGCAAGGAGGTGTGCAGAACAGTTTGTGAAGCATCTTGATTCACTGTATGCTGGTACTGTCTAGCATTTAAGACTGGGAGTTCCACTTGCTTTCCTGATGCACTGGAAGATTTGTGGGATTGTGAATTTCACTTTGCCATAGAATCGTAGAAATATGTAGTCCTCTGCCTGTCCTTAAATTAACCCTATATTCAAGGCAGGGGCAGTTACAAGTTGTCCATGACTGTATCCATTTGAGTCCTGTCTCCAGAGATGAGATTCCACCAGCTTTCTGGGAAACATGTTTTAGTGCCAACACCCCCACAGTGACTTTGGTTGTTTTCTTTTTTTTTTTTTTTTTTGCCGTGGGTCGCTGTTTTCTCCTTATGTATGTAGCCAGTCATGTCACTAGCTTGGTCAGGCTGACTTGCACTTGCTAAATCGATGCTGTCTGCTCCAGTCCCACCTGCATGTGTCCTTCTTGTGCCAGAAAATGGTTTTAGGCATGATTTGCTTCATAATCATCCTAATGACTGAGTTGCTGATCACCCTGCTGTTCCTTAGATCCTGTTTCTGGGAGACAGGTGCAACATTTGCTGTTTTTTCACTTCGTAATTATATACATCTTTATCATGGGTGATGTTTCAATGCCACAAATGTGGTCTTGGGCCTCGCCTTGGTGATGCCAGTTTGTGTCTCTATAGTAAGTTCTCAGAAATGCTGAGACAAATGTGATTTCCACAGCCACTCGCTCCATGCCTTCACAATCTTTCTCAAAGAGGGACTATGGGCAGAGTCTGTTTCACTGAAGAAAAACTTTCTAATAAAATGAACTTTTAATGTGCTACACTCCCCAGAAATTCAGAATAAAGGACTTACTAACACTTACCCAACTAGTCAAATATAATGAACTGCAAAATCAAGTTTATAGTATTCTAAAGGCTTCACTGAAATCACTAGTAGGTACTAAAGTACTGAGGTGATGACATAGATAAATTGTGTAGATACTACAAAAGACACAAAACTGAAATGTTTTCTCCTGTTACATTTCTGTATCTTTTTGTAGTACTCAATTTCACCAAAGCTGCAAAATTATTTCTGAAAAAAATATGAAATAAATCGCCGCTCCTAATTGGGATAAGCTGAAGTATAAGAGGATAAAATGCTGAGAAGAAATTAATCTAGCTTTATCAGTTTTATGTGTTTACAATTGGCCAATAATATTACAGTGATATAGCAACTTTTTCTCTGGTCAGTCTGGTTAGTTCCATACATTGCCCCTGAAAAATTATTGTAAAAAAAAGCAAACAAGTAACAAAGTAAGATAGAATGCATTTTTTTTCCATTTTGCTGTAATTAAAAAAGTAGTCAAAACTATGCATCCTCTTATTTATAGGCAATGCTAGCAGCTCAAAAGAAATCCATGTAGGTCTGAACCTCACTGGATCTGAAACAATCACAGATATCACAGGCTTACATTTTATCCTCAAATGTTTAAAAAAACTCTTCTGTTTGGATGAAATAATGGCACTGAAGTTACGAATTTTATTGTCATATAATCAGTGAACAGTTAATTACATCATTCTGAAAGCAAACGGGCATAAGGTACTAAGGACCAATTTCTATTCTGGCATTTTGCATAAACATCTGCCATTGCCGAGCTGCTGCTAAATAAAACTCGCGCCAGCTTTTTGCAAATGATGCCCATTAGCTTCAGTGGTGTACTTGCTGCAACACAGAAATCTACAGCCATGGTCTCTTTGAGGTGCACCTTCTCCATGGGCCACAATGTCTTCAGAGATGTACCTATTCCAGAATGGCCTTATCCACAGTCATAGTCCCTTCAGAAATTAAGTTGTTTCAATACGGTCTTACCAATGGCTACAGTCCCTCCAGGGATATACTTGCTCTGGCATGGGTTTATCCATGGCCACAGGCTTTGAGGTGCTTCAGCATGAACTCGTGCGCAGCCGCTGATTCTTCAAGGTGTACCTGCTGCAGCATAGGATTATCAACAGCCACAGATGATTTGAGGTGTACCTTCTCCACCATGGATATAATTTTGGGATACAAGCTATTCAGAGGTATATCTGCTGTGCCTAAAATATCAGCAGAAAGTTTGGCACCACTAGGCAACTTCAGTCTCTGGGTTTGGATACTAAAATTCACTCTAGCTGTCATAAATCTATTTGTTATATTCCACTGTTACACATACCTTTCCATAAAACAACCTGTGATAAATTATTCTCTATGTACAAAAAATGTCTGAAGTAAATCCAGGCAACAGAAATTGAGTAAATTCTTAAATAAAATCCATTTGATTTATTATCTTTTGTTTTCAAAACATTTATCAAAGTATGAAAATATTCTTTTACTGCTAAACCTTTAATCTGTTTCTCTAGTTCTTTGTAACTATTCTTGCATTTTAACCTGGGGTAATTAGTGTTTTCCTTTCAAAAATAGTGAACTTCCCCTAGTAACTGACCAGAGAAATAATAGATTATGTGGTAAAAAAATCCCGTTTGAAAAAGTATACTTTTGCTTAAATCTTGCATGGCACACAACAGATAATGGCATAATCCTTTCTCCGTCATTTGTGCTCCATTATAGTAGTCTCAATTTCAAATCTACTTCATACTGAACTGCAAGGGAAAGAAGTGATTTGGAAAATAAGTTTTGATCTCAGAACATCACCAGATAAATTTCCTTTGTATATATATTTGTGCATGTATTTATGAATAGAATTTCAGAAAACATCTTTCTTTAAATCAAAGCATAAAAGAACCAAGGAAGTAATGTTCATATCTTCCCTCTTGGCTTCATGAAGTCTTTAGTGCTGCTTCTAGAACATGAAGAGTAGAAAAGGATACAGGAAAAAAATGTACTATATAGAATCTGAGATTAATTTAAGTCTGGATTATGGTTTTTTTTTTTTTTTTTTTTTTATGACTGTGTCTTAACTTTTGTGTGAAAAAAATATCAGGTAAGGGATGCTGCACCTGCATGGATAGAGGTAAATGCAAGTCTTAACTAAGAGAGAGATGAGTTTGTAATGGTCTGTAAAGCATCTTTTTTAAACTGAATGTTTGAATAAAACTGCTGAGGAGTATAAGCTCTCCTCATCCATCCTGTTAACTCCTAACCACTGGTAACTGGGAGGCTTTTCTGTTCAGCACAGAAACAGCTTCAGTTAATAAAAGGGAGCAGGCCAGTGGTATAATTTGATCTGCAGTAAAACAGTCTCTGGTCTGGAAACATCTGACTTTAACATGAATTAAAATCTGAAAGATTTTCTGAGGTTTCATTGCCTTCCTATGTTTCTACAGCCTTTATGTTTCACAGCACCAGTCCCATAGTATTTTCCTTTTGCGGAAGCTCTTTCCTACAGATTGTTGAGATGCTAAGAAAATTCATAAGATATAAGCATGCATATGCACACTGTATATGTAACCTTCTGCATCAAAACTGGAGGTTCAGGGGTGTAGAGAAGAGAAGAGGAAAAGCCTGTCTTTAATGACCCAGAATAGTACTTAATATGCACTAGTTAGTGGAAGAGCATTCTGCTGTCTTAAAAGTAGGCAACTCTGTGTAATGATATCCTTCTATTCTGTGCAATTGGATCTGTTAAAATATTTTTAAATATCAGTGAGTGAGTATCACAAATTATGTCACTTGGCAATCTTTGAAATCTCTTTTCCCTCAGGGTCAGCAGCAGGGGCAGTGAACTTGGAAGATGCTAAGAAGGCTTTTTAAAGCCCAAGTGGTCTCTCTCCAAATGAAAATCTCTTAATCTACTTGTTGGATTTTATAACACAAGCTCTGTTTCTCTATATATTTCTTGCTTTATACATCCTGAGAAGAAAAAAGGAATTGCTTTTAAAATAGTTTCCAGCTGCTACATGTCAGCTTGGACAGTACAGAAAAACATGTGAATAGATTTTCCAAGAGGTTTTAATTAGTGCTACAGAAGCCATAAGGGTCTACACTAGTTATGCTTATGCAAAACTATTTGGGATTTTGGCTGCAATTTTTCTTCATGTTTTTCAATTTCTCTTTAACCCTACATCTACTGTTCTTTTTCCTACTTTATTAATCTATTTCTTAAATCTGCCCATAATAACCTCTTAACTTTGAGGCTCTTATCAGAGAATTCAGTGATTGGGGTAGATTTTTAACTGAGATGCCCACTGTATTTTGATTATGTGTGATGGGGGCATGGGCATTCTCATATGCATTGCATGACCATAGCATAGCTTTCCTCTGAGCAGGCTGTGCCCAAAAGAGTGAAGCTCCAATGCATAAACTGGCTAGAGTAGGGATTCTCAGATCATCTGTAAAAGCAACTCTGGAGCCTCTCTTAGGAAACTGTCAATGTTTTGAGCCTTACTAGATCAAGATCTTCATCCTCAGGCCTTGCTCTGTCCTGGGCTATCTGCTGCTGTTTGATGGAGTGAGCCCTTCAGGAAAGCTGCTGGAGAAGGCTCAATGAGTTGCTGAAGTGCAGCATTATGCCATTTAAGATGATTACCTGAAGGTCTCAGAGGTATCTATCCACTAGGGGCTTTGCAAATGGAACGCCCTACGTACTCCTTGGGCACCATGTATGAAAGGCCTTTACACCAGGATTTCAAAATTGTTAAGAAAATCTATTGATGCATGAACAGTAGTCACAATTAGGGTTAAGAGCCCCTTTATAGATTTGCAAATAGAGGAGGAATTAAAAAGTTACTTTATCCTTTGTTCACAAAAGTAATCATTGAGCGCAACCAAGAATTTGCATGCAAATAGACAAGGCTCATACAGCCAGTTTCTGAAAATGAAATGAGAGAAACAGAGAAAACCTGAATGTGTGTAACTTTATTCTTACCACTGGTTGCTTTCCTTTCTGCGCTATTTGCATCCCCAGGCATATACTTTTTTTCCCTCTAATATGTTTATGCAAATTTGATCCAATTGCTAAGTGCAAGTGTTCACAACATGACAAGTATTCTGACATATTTATGTGACATACCTTTTGAAGAGATGATAGGGACAGTACAGCATCACATTGTGATGCTATAGATAAGGGCTGTCATGCTTTCCATTCTAAAACACTATTTTTAGAGGGTTTATAATCCTGGAACAAAAAAAATTTTGGACCTCATTTTAACATACATGACTGACATATCTCTGGATATAACGTGAAAAAAAAACAGTTCAGTAGAACTTAGAGACACAATGCAGATGAATATACACAATTTGTAAGAAATGGGGGTTTGCCCTCATCAATATTCTTTAGTATTTGGGTTTGCACCTGGTTTCAACTTTGTCTTAATTATATAGCTTTTAGGATACAAATGCTTGCACATCTGTGTAATTTATATAAAAAAAATGAAATATTCCTGTGTGAAGAATGAATGCTTCTATGATGCAGGTGTTTTTTAGACAAAAGATGGTAAAAATTCAAAAGACCTGTTAAAATGCTACTGATGCTGTAAGGAAAGAAATAGGAAAAAACAGAGCTCAATGGTTTACTGCTCTAAGATCTCATATGTTTCCTCTGACACTTAGGCACATGTTAAGGATGTTGCACAGACAATTGCTATATTTTTAAGTTTTCGTATTTTCATGTCTGTGTTCTTTAACAATACCTTCAGTTCTCCTTTGGTCTCTCACACAGCATGGCAGCTTCCTTTTACTGACACTAAAGCAATGTGGAACTTTGTAATTCTATTAGTCTGCCTGTATTTCAAAATACCTACGGGTACCTACCATTCCTAATTGGTAAAGTATGCCTTCAGAAACTAAGTGTACTGGCTCTTCCTCAAAGATCTGCTTTTCTCCTTTGAATTCCTGAACTTAGTTCAAGGACACAAGATTTTCCCCTTCCTTTCTCCTTTTTGCAACAAATTTAGTCACTTTACTCCCTGAATAAACCCCACTAAAAATTACTTTTGAGAATAATATGATTTGGCCAAATTATTTCTAGTTAACATTTTTCCTTGTAGCTTAACACTTTAATGCTAGGAGCAAATGAATAGTGAGGTAGAAATTAATGAATTCTTCAGATTAAAAAAAAGAAACAACCCAAAACCAAACTACAACTTTCATGTACATTAAAAAGTAAAGTCTCTGTTATAAATCACAGTCATACAGAGGAAAAAAAGTTAAATCCCTCTTTGTGCTTTGGAGATTTTGATGTGAATCATTCCAGCTTTAAGCAGGAGAGCAGGAGTAGGGGTGATGTACCTTCTATTTTATCATATCTGGAGATTTTTCACAGAGCATAAATCAGCACTCCTGCATGGGAGGAGAGTCCTCCATAGTTTCCCACATGTCCACTGGTAAACCTATGCCCCAGCCCACCTGCTACCATGGCATCATGCCCACTCATACTAAGTGAGTAGATCACAGAAGCCAATCAAGAAATCCCTGGATAGCCTGAGAAGGTTAATACACGGAATAGCAAGAGTCAGGTTTTTGAAGACACTCCTGGCACATCTTGTGTTTTTAATGATTAGGACCTCACCCTCAGGGCTGTGTGTTACCAGCTCAGCCCTTGTAGCAGGGGACTGGAGCAGATGGCTTGGCAATACCAAAAGGCTCTCGCCTTTTCAAAAATTAAAGATTAATTTGTTGTTTTCTTCTAATAGCAAATTTCATGCTGACAAACAGTATTGAGCTGACAGGATTGTATTTCTCCATCTTCTGTTCAGAGAAAAGCATTATCATCCTTATATTAACCCCACAGACTACCTACATCCTATACAGTGATAAGAGAATATTTCAACACTCCCATCTATTTTGCCTTTGGCATCTCTACTGTGATTTCCAGCAAGGATGATATCACCACGTGTTTATGGATTTAATTGTTTGTTTTTCATGATGTGACCAATAGTCTACTACAAGCTGGTCTGAGAACTCCAATTATATGGTATAGACCAACCACCTGGCTCAGTATTAATTTATGGTAACATTTTTAGCCATTATTGCTCCAGGCCAGATATGTAACATGAGAGGCAAAACCTAATTGGATACCCAATCACTTTGTCACCTGAAGCAGTCAGATTAGTCAGTACCTAGTGCTGGGTCCTGGTAGACATCAATGGACTGATCAACAATAGTACATAAAAGAAGTGTTTTTCAGAATATAGGTCAAGTGCAAAAGGTGAAAATGAATTAACCCTTTTCTACACAGAGGCAATGAGACTTAACCATGGCTCATAGCTTATCTGTTGGAAGTACTTGTGTTTCCATCTAAAGACAGTGTGTAACAACAAAGGATTTCTGTGAATCAGTGTAATGGAATCTATTTTTATCTATTTTAGTCAGTTTAATCAATTTCAAGATGCAAGTATTGAAATAACATTTTGCTGAAAATAACCACAGGTATGTAAGTGACACTATTTATCCAAAGCTAGTAGTTTAATGGCTTTTCTAAAGCCCACACTCTAAAACCTTTACCAATTTAAGCGATGGACCCTCACAGGAGGTCGTTAAGCATATAGGCAGTGGAACTGTGCAGCTGCTCCTCCAGTCATACTGATCTCTAGACAGATGCTCTTCATGCTTATGTGCTGTGATGAATGCCAAAGAGACTATTAGAGAACAGATTGACTTAAACTGGACTGTGGTCCTTGGAGAACTGCTTCAGACTGAGCGCTAAGGGATCACAGAGGGAGCTGCAACCCATGACAATGTGAACACAGAAGGTTGCCTTTCAGTTAGATTTTCCTATCCAGCATTTCTGAATGCAGCCTTACTTGAAGTGCCAAAAAACATCACTAAAGCATCCTTATATTATTTTCTCTGCTTTCTTGCTTGCTGAATTTGCTGCAACTAGATGGCTGCTCAACTTTGCCCAAATCTGACTTGCAAGGGATTTCTAGGCATTTCTGCATCAGTCCGCGCACATACTCTGGTTGCTGTGACTTGCTACTGTATCTGTTGTGAATCTTAACAAGCAGCAAAGACAGGGCTCCAAGCATAGAGTCGCTCCTCATCACACTCATCCTGACCCTGAAGAGAAGGCCCGAAGACAACTTAGTCGTTATGAAACTGTGATATCACATGTACTCCTCTCCTCTGAGGCTTACAAGGAGCATCACATGCCATTATTGGGTCTGAGTACAGAGGCCTTTCTGTCCAAAGAGAGGTGTCATCTGTAGTACATCCAGCTGCAGACCTTCCTTTTCTGACCTTCATAGGTACAGCAGATGTTCTTGGTATGTTGTTATTCTGAGGAAGGGAGCCTCTCTGGGCTCCTGGGCTCTCATCCAGCTGCAGCTGTGGAAAAGGATACATGTAATAATAATGGAATCTTCTTTCTGTCGTTTCAGCTTACATCATTTTGGCAACAGCAGTAAAGGTAACATTAGTCAGTCAGTCATAGGGTTTCTGTAGATTCCTTCTCCAAACCCCTACCCTTCTCTCTCCACTGCCATGCTGTCTTTGCTCTTATTTACCCCTTTCCAGCTGGAATGATTTAAAATCTGGGAAATACAGGAGTTATTTCTCTGCTGACCACTATCATTTTCCTCAACTCCTACCTCCTGCATATGCTGTGACATTTGCAAACACAGAAATTTGAATCCATTTAGCTTTGCTGTACCCATGAAAAAGTCTTTCAGTGGGTTGTTTGCAAAGTAGCAAATACCTATACCAGCCTTCATTCTATGGGCTATTTCTCTGGTTTATATCTTCTATAGGAAGCAAAATCTAAGTTGTTCCTTCCAAAGATTCAAAGAAGATTTCAAGTGATATATTCCTGTACATACATGACAAGCAGCTACATCCCCAAAGGATCTCTACTGTATTGGGAAATACCCTGAAAAGTACCTGTATTAAATATCATTGCCTCTTTTTTGAATGATAGACATGAAAATATGCCCATTGAAACTTCAAGTCACAAACAGTCCCTAGATACTTTGTATGGTGATTTACTGACAGAAGGACCAGGATCTCTGAACATAAAAAATTATGAGGAAGAAGAAGAACACTAGGGAGGAAGTAGGGTTGTTCAAAGTCTGCTAAGTAATAATGATTGAATAAGTTGTGTAGCCTGATTTGTCAATAGTAAGGGAATATTGCAAGTTAAAATTCAGAGCATGTATAAATACAGAATATGTAAATAAACATTATACACACAAAATATTATAAATTTCATTTGATATGCACTATACTTGTGCCTTCACAAATAGAGAATTTTGGTGGTGCCAGCATGTCTTAAACTGTGCCATCCAGGCAGGAATGATTGTTGTCTTTTTCACTCATCTGTGCAAATGCTCAAAGCAGGAAAATAAAAAATGAAATAAACATTGCTCTAGCAGATCCATCCATACTAATCAAAATAAGTAAGCTCCTCAGTTTCCTATTTCTCATATGAAAACTCTTCCCTGAAAATATGGCTTGGCAGGAAAACCAACACCACTCATGTACATTGATTTATATTGGAAAGAATGAAAATAAGAGTAAGATACTCTCAACTGATACACAGGAAAAACAGCTGAAAGGAATTGCAGTTAAGCAAGTAGATCGCAATTCTGATGAATGTGGAAGATACAGTGGACAAAGAAATGGTAACGATTTTTCCATGTTAGCAACATCTTAAAGTGTTATCATCTATGCATTTGTGCTAAGATTCCTGATGGGCTAAAATGAAAAGTAATTCCTGGACCAGAGTGGAGATTTCAGGAAAATTATTGCAACCTTCCTCTAAAAGTAGGGAATCTAGAATTATTGCCTTTGGCAGTGAACAAGCTGTGAAAGTAGACTGTCTTCCTGCAGTACTCTCTATTCCACCTTAAAGATCTAGTACACTCGATTCTACATAAAGCACACTTAATTTTACATGAAGAGGAAACGTGAAGGCAGCTATCCAATTTTCTTTTCTTTTTAGCCCCCAATGGTTACCATTTCATCCTCCTTTTCTGTTTCTTCTACCTGTTAGATACCTTAGGGAAGACATATGCAGCTTGGACAATTCAAGTTGGAGTTCTTTCTCCTTCAGCTTTGTTTATGTTTGCTATTTCTTCCAACAGGCTTCTTATTTTTCTGCCAAATAGCACTTGACAAAGCCCTTTAAGAAGTATAATGAGAAAATGGCTGAATAGAAAGTCTTCAGTCTGAATTCTGGCTTTGTTTCAGCAAATCAAGAAGTGAGTAAGTTTCAGATAACTTTGTAAGTCACAATCTCAACAAAAAACCTAGACCTCATCATATTACACTTTTGGATTCAAGCATGGGTTTCCTATGGAAGAAGAACTTTTCTTGTAGATAGAACCTTTGTGGAAAGGATCTTTAGATCAAATGTTAAGAAGTACACCAGAGAAAAGAACAAGAAAAAGAAGACATTTAACTTCTATGTGGTTGCACTTTATTGTGACCAGGGTTGAACCCTTCTATTTACAGTTGTGGAGAAAGAAAATATTTTTCTGACCACAGTTGAAGAGAGACCCTGACAGGGTTTTCCTGCTCGCCATCTCCCATGTCATCAGTGTTTTCTGGGAGAAGAATTTGAGGTGGTTTTCCACCTAAGTGGTTACAGCTGTTTCCACAGGATCAGTCAGATGGAGTTTCTGCCTCTGTTTATTTTGGCTCTGATTTTTGGCTGGAGCCCGGCAGGATGACAGTGTTTGCTTAGGGTCTTGGGACTTTAGACAAACATTCCAGAATTTCTAACTTTTTAACATTAATGTTTGATGAATTCTGCTCTTAATTTCTTCTGGAAAAATGTCAGGCCCACTGGGGATTACCCTTAGTCTGACAACAGTCTTTTCTTTTTTTGTTTTTTCCTTTTTTTTCTTTTTTTTTTTTTTTAAGAGAAAAAGACAAAACCATTTGCTAGCCTGTGAAAATGAACATGCTATAAAAATTGGAGAGTGCTGTTTTCTAAAATTGCAGGCTGCAATTCATTTGTTTTTCTGTTTGTTTCCTTGTTTTTTATGGTTTTGGGTATTTTCGTTGTTTGTTTGGTTATTTTGTTTTTGTTTTTTTTTTTTTTAAGAACACTCTGGTTGTTGGGAAATGTCCGCTGAGATACATCTACAGCTAAAACCTCTGTAAAAAAGCATTCCCTTTAGGGCATTAGTTTGGAAAGTTATTATCCAGTAGTTAAATAGCTCTGATAGCCTCAAAACATACTTTGTCAGTACACTGTTATCAAAGACGACCTCTAGAAAACAAAATAAACACCCAGGTGAAACTGTGACCCCGGTGGAGAGAATAGGACTTCCTCATTAGTACTTTATCTCTTGAAAAATGTAAAAGTACAAGTCACAGAAGCACATCTTGAGGAACACTTGCTTACTCACAAGGACGGATAGAAAAGTGTATTTGCAAAAATATTCATAAATACATGAATTAATCTATATTTAAAATATGTCAAATGAGCATACTATATTTCATGAAGTGGATGTTGATTTTTATACATACATAACTTTGGTAACTTGCAAGGGACATCTAAATGTATATCTCACTTACACCATCTTCAGCTGACATCAGGCTAGCTAGACAGCTGAAATTCAGAAGATGGTGTCTGATTTATAGTCCACTGTTTAACCACTAAAAGCTCAGGCTGCTCAGTCCTGTGGGCAAGATGGTTTTCCTTCAGTGATTTTTGCACATCAGAAAGAGGCAGGTAGTGATTAGGTTCAAACAGATCTAGGAAGTTTGTCTAGACCCCAATTCCCCTTCCTTTCATTCTCCTTACCTCTTTTCCCTAATTCAGTGAGAAAAGATGTAAGAAAGGCCTCCTCAGATGATAGCAAATGTCTTGTCTTTGTTGATTTATACTAACTAAAGAACTAGCTTGTTTTTAAGAAGCTTTCAAAAACAAACAAATAAACAAAAATGGAAAAGGGATTTGTGTGCATATAAGTAGACACAGGAAGGTGTTTCCTAATTAATATACAAGCTTTCATAGTAGCAGCTTTGTGAAGAATGTTTCACAGAATTGCAGATGCTGCAACCAGTTTGGCCCCTGGGCCACAATGACAGTGTCTACCCATCTGGAGAAGTTAACATAAGGAACAGATTTAGCTTATTTTTTGGAGCCTGATTATTGGCATTTCCTTCCCAGTCCGTTTGTCCTGTCAGTGATCTACATAAAGCACATATTTAATCTGTGCCCTTACATTTGGACTTTCCATGCAAGACAGGTGGAAAGGACTAAAAAAAAAAAAAAAAAAAAAAAAAAAAACAAAAAAAAAAAGAAAAAAAAACTGAAAAAAAAGAAAAAAAATATTTTGTAGATCCAAAACTTCATGTTTGTACTTTCAAGTACAAAAGGACAGATCAAATCATAGCATTGATTGAGGTTCATGCTACAGTACACATTCTTTGGGGGTGGCGGGGAAGAAAGCATTGCTGAAGATTCTTCTCTTGTTATTTTTAATGGACAAAGAACAAGAGTCCCTCGGTTATGAACTTGCTATCTTCAGTCATTTGTAATATAACCTGGAAGTCCTGAAGAGAAAGTTGATTCTTGCCCATAACTAAAACCTAATTAAATTTTCTTTTTGGTATCTTTGTACAGCTTTAATTATCAACCTTTCATTTCATAATAGCATATATATGTCCTTTTTTCCATGGGATGACAAATTTGAAGCCTTCTTTCCAGTTTTAATTCTGACATCCTGATGGGAAAGGGATGGTAGCAGAGGAAAATGTAATGTGAGATCCCTGTGGAAAATAGATGCTGTGAAAGAAAACAGTCAGAGTGAGAGTGAGTGTAAGTGAAGCTGGATTTTTTTTAATCTGAAGGCAGAGGGAGGAAAGGTAAAGCAGAGGGTAAAGAAGAAGGCAAAAATAAAAGAAGGAGGTTCCCAGAACAAGAGTTTGGGAACTGTGGCTGCTGCTACGGACAAACAAGGCTCCCTCCTAAAGCCACCACTGACTGATTGTCAGAGTGCACCTTCTGCTTGGTGACTGAAATATCTATGGAAAGGAGGAACTAGAGTACAGTCTTCGGCTATATTTTACTCAATGAGCTAAGCCAGTCCATGGCTTGGAAGAGCAAAGGAAATACAATATCCAGACTATTTGGAAACATGTTCAATCTAGGCCAGATAGAAGGTTACAGTGGAAAACAAAGTTTTGAGTGTACAGTTCACTTGCCTGTGCAGTTAGGCAGAACTGAGTTGCTTGCTGAGATATTAGAAGAAGAAGAAAATAAAGCTATTTAATATTTATTTTCAACACATAGCTGTATTTTTTCTTTTTTTTTTTTTTAATTCTAATAGTTGCAATGTTTTCTTCTTTGGGACACCTTTACATAAAGATAAGGTCTTGTAATAACAGATAAATAAGGGTATAATAACCAGCTGCTGAGAATACAGTGAAACACAGCATAACACACCAAGTGTGTAAGATGAGTGAAAAAAATAAAAGTTGAAAGCTCAGTTAATGGAAAACAAACAAACAAGCGAACAAAAAGCCTTTAATGTTATTAGTGAAGATATGTTCATGTTATGAGGTTTTTGTTGGTTGCATAATTACTAGAGGATAAGAGGGAGGGTGAGATCATAAATAATACATTCATAAGGAATGTGGGTGTGATACTTGTAAAAGGAGAACCAAAAGAATCTGTTATGAAGCTGATGTTCTGCTGAATAAAGCTTGTTAGCTACTGTTGCAACATTCGGTATTCCCAATATGTGGGGACTTACTATATTTGTCATCTTCAACTAGAACAACAACAAAAAAAATATCTTCAAACATGCTAACCTGAAGCAACGTGGCATGTGGAACACATTGAATCCAGTTTTCTAAAACTATTGAGTGATTTAGTGATGCATAATTTCAAATCTACCCTTTCAAGGCGCTGAATTCCTGGGCAGAGTTTAGAAACATAGGGACAGCAAGAAACAGTTTTACTAAACCAAGCCCATAATGCATCATCGTAGAAAGCGATGAAGACATAAAATATGACAAAACATGCCCAAAAAATAATTAAAATTCCTTGTTGTACTGCACTTGCATACAGAAAGATATCCAGAGAAGGGCTGGAATCACTTTCTTCATTAACAATGGCTAACTGCAACTGTTGAAAATTTATTAAAATATTTTTCCAACTATTTCTACTGCTAGCTTATATAAAACAAGGGTAAGAGACTCTGAAATGAAAACAGCACCTTAGAATTTATTTTAGAAGAAGTATCAGTATGGCCAGCAAAACTGAACTGCTTTTTAAACATGCAGAGCATGTGGCACACAATAAGAAAGTCAATGAGAACCAGTTTGCATATCAGCAAAAGACAGTTATATAAATATAAATGCAGGGTAGACATGAACTTTGAGTAAACCAGGAAAAGGTTTTGTTCACAGACAGGTAGCCGCAGTATTATAATTTGTCACATAATGCACTTTTACAAATATCACACTATATTAGCAAGATATAGCAAAGGAAAAAAACGAAGGTCTGAAGTGTTACCTTCAGCTGTTGTATAGCCATTTGCAGTAGATAATTAATCTGGAAGAAGTAATGATACAGGAAGATACAGATTAGATTGCTGCTGTCATATCAATTCTAGAGTAGTATGTACAATATGCTAATAAAAGGTCTCTCAACAAGAATAAGAAGCATTTTTTCCCCACATATAATGGGAAAACTACGATAAGAACTGACCTGATGCTGAAAATAGTGCAAATCTGTGGGAGAAGAAATAAGGGATTGATTCTCAGTCACATTTTATAGTGCAAGCTTCTGTTGTCCTGGAATCTGGGAGTAGCATGTTTTTATCATCCTCAATGATATAAAAAAAAAAATAAACATATATAATTTATAATTGTATCCTAAATATAGAAATATATTTGCCATCCATACAGATTCAGGACCTAATCAAGCAAAATACTATAGTGAATCAGGGCTTTTGGAAGCTCTTCATAAATTATCTCTGGTGGTCAGGCTAAAAAAGCGCTACCAACGCTGGCAATGTTTCAGTGACCAATGGCTTTTAGTTGCCAGAACAAACATCTCTAAAAATCAAGAGGTTAATTAAAACTTTTCAAGAAAATTACAGGAAATCATTCAATGTATCATTTAATATGAGAATTACTGGACTTCTGTCTTTCCTGGGATACTGGAATAGCTGATGGACTTGAAATTAGACTTATAAAGTGCATCTATGTTTTCAGTCAGAGAAAAAGACCTGTTATAAAAGGAAAGATAGCACAAAAGAGCTTCAGTTACACTGAAAAATCAGTGGCACTGACTCTAGAAAAAACAATTTGGAAAATGCCCCAAATAGTCATTGTCACAAGGAGGTATTAAGGACACCAATACCTCTCTGAATCAGTAATTGCCAGCTATGTCTACAGTTAATTATTCACTGATTCTTTGTAGTTCCTTTGGAGCAAATTTTATTGAGCTGAAAAGATAAAACTGTGGTTACTAGTATCTGTGAAAGCAGTGGTAATTTGCTGTTCCAGACCTTTTTTCTTTTGCATTTTCAGCTGCAGCCTGCAGCAAATACAAGACTTACTTGTCATTGTTTCCTGTCATTCACTGTACTGGGTTGCTTGTCTCAGAGCAGAAGAGGTAAAGTAACTGCATGTTCTAAACAAGTGTGTTATACTAGTCAAGACTGTAAACAGATACAGGCATTAAAGTATCTCCCACTGAACCACATAAATAGCTTTGTCAAAACACAGGCTTTCTCTAAGAGAAAAATGTTTCCAGCTGAACCAAAGGTTTTTAAAAAGCAATTGCTCACTAGTTTACTCTATATATTCTTAAAACAAAATAAGAATGCCCACACATAAAGGAGGAGGTGCATGGAAGAAGTGTTTCTTTCATTTAAACACGCTTTCATGTTGAACTGATCTTGTTTTGAGCTACTTTTACCATTCTCTGCCACAGTTAACAGCTTCAAACATGCATTTTAAAAGGCATAAAATTATTGTTAATTTTATGTTGGCAAACAGCCATGCCATGCTCCATTTGGGAGTTAGTAGAGAGAGACAAGTATATGAAACATCCTGCTATCTAGTGGGCTGGTAATTGTATTATAATCAATTTAACAAATTGAGTGTAAAGGAAAAATGCTTCACAAAGGAAATAGCTCAACCATAGTCTTGAATCTCAGTCAGTGTCCCCTCATCCGTTCTTATATTACACCTTCTCCTTTTCCAGCTAGGATGCTAGCACTGTATCCTCCCCACTATGTTTTTGTTAACACTCCTCCCCTCCTTATTTATCCTGCTTCCTCTAGCCTCTTCTCACTTTCTTTCCTCCTGAAGTGGGCGCTCTTACTCTATTTCTATTTTTCAAGCCATTTCTAATTCTTCCTCCAACTTGTTCTTACCAAGATCTCCAAGCCCAACCATGCTCACTATGAGTATTCTCTATATCTAATGATACAGGAAGTATGATTGACAGTTGTCTTCTATTTAAGAGAGCTATGCTATCTTCTGTATATCCAGGGAGAATATTTGTCAGAGACAGGTACCAACAAAGCCAGGACAAGAGAACCACCAGAAACAAGGACTCCAACTAACCTTTTGACTGCTTCTGCCTAAGGCTGGTAGGAGTAATTAATCACTAGTGTTACACCCTTTGAAACAATGAAAGCATTTGGGCTTATCTTTGGAAATGGCAGTCTGATCCATTTTAGAGCTATGGAGCACCTGAAACAGAGTACTTTGGCCTTGCTTATTTGGACCTGTGCATATCTAGCTAGCTGCTGTACTGCTAGTGATAATATTACTCAATGCCTGCTAACTGACACAATTTTGATGAGTTAGCCAGTGGTCCCATGCCCAATGTTATCAAGGCTAATTAATATGCTCAGATAGAGACCTACATAGTGTAGATAGACATGAGCTACACCTGGATTGCACATACAAGGTTTTCTTGCATCTCTGTTAACTATACCCCTGCCCTCCTCCTGCTACGTTCCCACCAAGTATAGACATCTATTTATGCTTATTTGTAGCTATTTCTGAACCTGTAGCTGTAGTTTTAGACTGATCAATTCTATTGCTTTAATCTGATGATAATTTCCACATCTTTGCCTGATAGCAGTAAAGACTTACTGATTATTCCTCATATAATAAAGTCCTTCACTTTTATTAAATCTGAACACCAAGTTATATGGACTGGTAAAGGGATTGAGCTTTTCTACATAAGCAAATACCTGCTTTCAATTCTTTTAGCTGTCCAGAATTTATTTCACTGAACAGACAAGTATTAAAATTGGGTCTGCAGAAGAAACCTGTTTGCCTTCAGCTTTCACTGGATTTATCACAACTCCATTTGCAGCACATTTTGGAAGAACATATTTTAAGACATATTGCTGTACAACAACTAAATCTCAGTGCTGATAAATCACAGATCTCATATCTGGTCTGAAAAGGCAAGAAAAAGAAGAAGAAAAAACTTTTACAGCTGGCTAAGGGAGCAGCATATAGAATTTTAGAAGGAACCTACTTCTGACTGTTAATAACAGCTTTCACTGATAGAGCCATGTTCATCAGGATAGATCCCAAAGTGCTTTACAAAGGCCAGCTACAATACACACAACGTCACTGAAATGCACTAAGCTATCCTCTGGGAGAAGAAGGCAGTTGATATTGTGGAGCAAAGGGTTGTGTGATACCAGATATATAGGAAAGTTTAGCTTTAAACTGAAGTACTATTTCACATCAACCAAGAGCTTGCTTGAGTTTGTAAAAGAAAGAGGCATCATGACAAATGATTGGCCTGCATCACACTGAATATGAAAGGAAGAAAGATTTCCTAACAAGTGCATAACAAAAAAAAATGCTACTCTTCCAAATATTGTCAGAGAAATCTTTAATGAGCATGGGATTATGTTCAAGAGGAAGATACTTGTCTTGAATGGCTCATAAAAGCATTGTCTCCTAGTATCCTCACTGATTTCACCCTAACTAAAATAGCATGCCTGTGATTTGGTTTTGCCTGATTTCTTGTCATTATCCTCACATTTAGACAGCTGTGTCCCTTCCGTCAAGGTTTTGCCACAAGCTGTGATTGAGAGCTGGATGAAGAAGGTAGTGCCATGGGAAAATAAATTAACACAGAGTTGTAAAAAATTATCACGTCATAAAATGAAAACATTTTTCTTGGTATCCATGGCAATCTCAGAAACCAATGCTCTATAACAGCCCTGCCTGGAATCATGTAAACTGCTTTGATAAAACATGAATAGTGGCAGATGGATATGTGAAAATAAAAATAACTTCGTATCTATTGCCCATGCAGGACACCCTTGAAGTACACTGTGAGTTATATAACCCTACCAGGAATCATTTTGTTCTGAGACCAAGACAGAGGTAGCATTTTTCTCATGCAACTCCACAGAGTTAAGAATGGGTCCAGCAGCAATGGTCTACTAACTAAAGCCTAGCAAGTAAATGCTCTCTCTGAGAAGTAAATCTAACCCTCAGCTTCCCAGAAGAAAGACTGTGTGCCTCTTGTGCCAGGAAAGTGACTAGTTTTGGGCTTTGACCCAATTTCACAGGTAGAGCACCTGCTGCATACCAGAAGATAGAGCACAGATATGTTTTCTGTAAATACCATGAAGGAACCATGACAGAGGTGAAAAAAGGACCAGAGACACACTAGGCCAAAGTAGCCTTACATGAACACTTTCAATACTGCTCCATGGATCTGCAGTAGAATGCAGCTTCTCTAGCTGTTATTGTGCTATTTTTTTTTTTTTCTTCAGAAAGTAAATCTATCTTTAGCTTAGTATAAGCCTCCACTGAATTAGCTGGATAACAGTTAGTTTCAGCAAAACTTAGAACCTGGGTATTTGAGCACCAGATAGCAGACTAATGCTCTAATTTCAATAAGCTTTCCATTAAGGGAGCTATGTCTTGCTTTATATTTGGCATTTGTACAACAGCACTTGAACAGGTAGGTATCCAACACTGCATGAATGAGGACAGGAAACACATGGGAGAATTAGGAACTGCTTCAGGATCTGAAACGACAGCTCTGGTAAGCAGAGCTCATATTTACTCAGAGGTTGTATGTTCTAAGCAGAAAAGGGTCCCTCTCAGGCTAAGGGCATCATCTGTTCAGTACATGAAAAAGCACTCTCAACACTGTGGCTCTTTGCAAGGTAAGGACCATGTAGTTGGTCTTTTTTTTTTTTCATATTCCTGGTAATTAAACTAAATCTACTGAATATGTTTTGCAACATCTGATGAGAAGTCATCAAACAAAAATTATTTTTGATCTTTACAAATCTGAGCACATAAAGCAAAAGTAACCAAATTTTAGGAAATATGAAGCTTCATCATTAAGACTCTAGATTAACATTACCATCACTGAGACTGGTGTGATCCGTCAGTGGGGGACCTGAGAGGCGTCTCAATAGCCTGAGAGTTATGAATGGCAAAAATATTCCTTTTGTCAGGAACATATACTACTTTTTTGGTTCATCCTAATAGTGTTATTAGATAGTAATACATAAAGTCTGTCTTCACATCAAGCTTATCACATAACTAACAAAACCAAAGCAAACAAACACCTAAAATGTGTGCTTTGCAAATAAGACCTCTTCCACTGGAAATGCCAAGCCTACCTCTCATTTCCCTCTCTTCTGGAAACCTCTTTGGCCCTTTCAAAAGATGCAGAACACATGAACCTCAGGAAGAGTTGTTTTAAGTCAGAATGAGGTCCAGTCCAGAAATGAGGTCAAACTCAATTGTTATGTTACTGAAACAGGGTGACTTCAGGAATAGGCTGTGTAAACACTGAAGGCAATGTCATGTTTCATTGTCAAAGTGCACTAGGAGTTGAGGTCACAAAGCTGTACTGTCACTTAATCACAACGGGAGAATGGCAGTTTATATTACCCCATACTTTGCCAAAGTTGCAAACTCAACAAGTATATGAAGAGGCTCCAAGATGTTTTGGGTTAAAAAGCCCTTTCCCTTATTTTGGAAGGTTCTAGCTTGATCTTTTGGAAGATCTGAGCAAGATCTTTTTCTTAGCAATTTATTTGATTGGACAGGATTGTATTTTACTTTATCTTCAAGATAGAGTTCAGTATTTAATACTCTGTTGCAAATGCATAAGACCACACTGGTTTTCAGCACTATTCTGTTTACTTGAAACTGATTACTTTTTTTTTTTTTTTTTTAAGAGGCATGTGAATTATAACCCTACTGGAAAATAGGTCTTTGAAGACTGTCAAATTCTTCCCAGTTACCATACAGAAAAGAATTGTTTTCATTTCCACACTTACACTTTTCATCCCAGTTCTCCTATCCAGTCTCTTTGGCTCCATCTTGTGATATGCTTGTATTAGAGTCCATACATTGTAATCGCCATCTCATTTTTGGTATCTCAGAAACCACTGCTGTTTTTTAAATAATCAAAGTTCTATTTGCAGCAGCTCAGGGTCCTGAAAAACAGTGAGAGCAGAATAGCAGTGTAGTCTCTTTGGGTTTATGCCGACATAAGAAATTAACCTGGATGATTAATGAACACTAAACTACAATTTTTTAATAACAGGGGACATTTTTAATAATAATGACAATGGCAATAAAAAAAATCCAGTTCTTCAAAATGTTCTCTTGTGAAGGCTCAGAGCACCTTAATATAACTGACTACACTGTGTAAATAATACTTCTGAGACATTAGTAATGTCATACTTTTGGTATAATGTGGTTTTGCAAACTGTGTGAAGGAAGTAAAGCAAATTATGACGCCATATTTCTAAGGGAGTAAAAGTAGTAAAAGTAGTAATGTGTATTATTAACCAGTGTGTGTGCAATTTCCTGAAAACTACACTATTGTATAATTCTACAAATGTTTTAGCTTTGTTTGTCTTCTTTACGGGGCTAGAATAACTGAATAATTAATGTTACATACTAGTGACACAGGAAATCAACTGAAGGGAAGAAATAGGCTCCTGGGATGCTCTAAACTCTAGAAATACAATGTAGTATATGTCAAGATCCAGTCTATGTCTTCTCAAAGTTATAACTATGTCCTGAAAAAACAGACTGACCCTGATTGCAATCACAGAGACACTGATAGAGTTTGGATACTCACTGGTATGAGACAGAAATTTATTTTTATTTTTTTATGTTGAGAGTTTTTCACAGAAGGGACTTTACCTGTCCTGAAAGCAAGACAGGTAGAAAAAGGAAATTTGAGATTACCATTGAAAATTATCCTTTTCAAGAACATGCAGGTTTTGTTATGCTTATTGCCTTTACAGCTGTAATGTACACTGCCTACAAATGCACACAAGACATTTACAACTTACAAGGCTTTTCTGAAAGCCATTTCAAGACCTCACACCTAAGATGCAAAGGTCTCCACACTGCATCAGTTTAGGAAGCACACCTCAGTTGGTTTGCCAAAGCTTTACTATTAGTCTGAATTAAAACAAAACACAACAAACCCCTGTCATCTTTTTCCACGTCATTTAGTTTTCTCTCCTTTCAACCATTTTCCTGTTTTACTCTGGAAATCTCTTTACTTGGCTTTCATGTTTCCTGCCTGCATCACTTCCTGTGCATCACTCACATCCTGTCCATCTCTCCCTTGCAGGTGGCATCGCCTTTGCTAGGGGGAATTTGCTTTGTGTATTGCAGCACATCCTGCTCTGCTCCCTATTTCCCTCGGGCCCAGGAGACGTCCATTTCCTTGGGAACATTCCTGTACTGAAAAAGATTGGCGTCATCCTTTATTGCAAGCACTCAGAGGCCTCTGCTGTGCATAAGCACAAAGACAGGAAACAAGGGAAATTTTAAAATTTTGAGGAATATGGTAATTTATGAGAGATCAGTGCTAAGAAACAGAAGCCAGCAGTGGCATTAAAGGTTCAAGAATAATTTCCTCATGCAAGATGGAAATGTTGACACAATCTTTCTTTTACCTTCAGTCAATCTTGTGAAAATAACTTTCATCAGAAAAGCTAAATGTGAAAGAAATATTTCTAGGCTTCCTAATCACTGTTTGTCCCAAAAGTCAAAGAAGGACTGCTGTTGGTGTCACTGTGTTTTCTAGTGTCTTACTGTAAATATAGATGACTGTCTTTTTAGGTGCATTTCCCATGTGCAAGAAAGTGAATGTGGTGTAAAAGGAAAAATTATTCAAGTAGTGAAAAGAAGCACATCAAAAAGGATCTATCTTTTCAAAGATTATTGGTTCTAATTTCCCTTCCTCTGTATGTAGTTCTCAGGTGTCAGCACTATTAAAACCATAAAAAAAATTTAACTTGTAATTTTGTCATAAAAAAAAAAAGAAAAAAAAGCCTAACTGTCTTTTCTTTTAGATTACAGCTACAGCACTCTATTATGATATTACTGCTCAAAGAAGGACAGTGGGGACCACCAGCATCAGAAATTCTTTATGAACTCCTGCTTCCACACATGATTTTGTTGAAAACAATTTTACCTTAAATTCAATCTTGATCCTTTTTTCCCCCTCATTTCTCCCATTTGAGTTAAGGAAAATGAACTACCACCAATAAAAAAGAATAACAATGTTCTGTGATAAGAAATAATGGGATTTTGGGGGAGAATCCCAGAATATCACAATGTTCACAAGCACTGACAAAACATTTAGAATAGAACAGTTACTAACAAGTGGCATTTGGTATGTGAACAGTCACATAAGCAGCTTTTCATCCAATCAGAAAACAAAGAAATAAAAATTATTCACATACATCATCACTCTGTGCATCTTAAACACTGAGTGTTGAATGACTACACCAGCTGAACCAATATTTTGTGGACAGCTTTCAGATATGCTCCATTTAGATGCATGCTCTGACTTGCTTACAGTAAATTTATATGTCATGCATCTTCAAAGAAAGAGGTGAAAGCGTTCACATTTCAGGGGGAAATGTGTTTTTCTAACCAATTCTTATGCCTCTTCAAGTGAGAGTTTTGACCGAGCACTGAATTGTGGACATGAGCATGATGTGCATTCATATGAAACACTGTTGATATGACCTCAAACTCATTGTATTTTTTTTTTCTTCTTGTTTTCATAAGACTATTTTTTGGCTCCTTGCCCAGCCTAAAGAGGCAGGAAATGGGAGTATCAAAGATCTAACATTCCTTGTGAGAGGAAGGGAGAAATCTCATGCTACCTAATTTTTCTGAGTACAGTGTTTGCTCCCTATTTCTCTACTACTTTTATACAATTTTGTTATATTTCAGTCATCCCCTTCAGACACCTTTTTAGCTCCTCTGTGCATTTCAAATCACAGAATAATTAAGGGATGGGAGCATCTCATTCTGCATCATGTATGCATTCACTGTGCCGGTTTCGGTGTGTAGCAGCGTTTTCAATGTCCTCCAAGTGAGGCCATGAAGCAGTCTCACTTTTTTACAGACAGAATAATATTGATGAAGTGCCTACTGAAGCATTACCCTCTGTTACTTCTCTAGCTTTTATTTTACAGAGCCCTTAACATAAAACATCTCCTGTGAATGACAGCCAGCTCATTCTCATGAAGTTGTCCTTGCTTCCTTAAAGGTTTCACAAAAGTCTTTGCTACTGTTAAAAGCCCAGTCATTTGAGATTTGCTAGCCTAAAAAATCTCATGCTTTAAGGTTATGCTTCCATAGCTTCAGTCATTCAAATCCTTTGGAGGCAGGCACATTAGTTAGACTCCAGTAATAAGTTGCCTTTGCATATCAGCAGCTAAATGCCCCATAAAGGAGTGTAGATACATCCAGCTGCTGCTCTTAAAAATGAAACACAGCTTTGGAGACAGTAAAATTTTCTTTCAAGCTCATACCTGAAGTGGATGATAATGCATATAGCACAGAGGTAGCCTGGACAAGGATATCCAAACACAGCTGTTTAAAATATGGCAGGTGATTGTAGTGTTTTTAGTGTCAGTGTCTCACAAGTCAGGTGGCTGGTTCCCAGATGAGATCAAAACTAACAAGTAAGGGATTAGTCATAAAATATGTAATGTGAATTCTGTTGAGAACTGTACGGTCTGCTTTCTTTGCTCTTTTATGGCAGGCAAGGAATTGGACTCAGCTGATGCACAGTTCCCTTAAACTGTCTCCTTTCAGTCTTCACCAGGTAGCCTTTCTGAAAGTCAGCAAGTCTGAATTATGTGAAATATGCTAGATTTTATTAACGTGTCCTTATAGCTTTATATTTTTTCACTTTCCCTTTAGGTGGATGCTTCCTGCCCTCACTTCCATCTTATTTTTTTATTCTGCAACATGTGGTCATCCTATCAGGAAACATAATTGTCCTGGGTTTAGCTGGGATAGAGTTAATTTTCTTAGTGGTGCAGTGTTGTGCTTCAGTTTTATTCTAAGAACAATGCTGATAACACACCGATGTTTTAGTTGTCTGTAAAAAGCATTTACACTAATGAAGGACTTCTCAGTCTCTCAAGCCCTACCAGTAAGGAGGGAGACAGGAAGTCAGGACAGAGCAGAGGCAGGACGCTTGACTGAAACTAACCAAAGGGAAACCGTTATTATGAAAATACTTTTGAAAATAAAAATTTGTGCGATATTCCAATGAGGTCATCACTAATTTCTGAAATCAAATTTGCATGTTGGATAAATCTAGCTGAGTTATACAGGGGAGCAGTGGTTTAAACCCAGCTGGCAATTCAGCCACGCAATTGATCTCTCACTCTCCCTCCTCCTCCCCACCAGCTCCCAGAGGGAAGAGAGGGAGAATCGAAAGAATGTAACTCCCATGGATTGAGATAAGAACAGTCCAGTAACTAACGTATAACACAAACCACTGCTGCCACCACCAATAATAATAATGATAAGGGAAATAACAAGGGAAGACAATATCAACACCTGCCGACCAATACCAAGCCTGACTCGAGCAGTGATCTAACCCTTCCGTGTGTTTGCCTCCAGTTTATATAGTGGGCATGACGTGCTGTGGTAACGAATACCTCTTTGGTCAGTTTGGGTCACGTGTCCTGTTTCTGCTTCCTCCTGGCTTCCCCTCCTCCCTGGCAGAACATGAGGCTCAGAAAGTCCTTGATCAGCCTAAACACTTGAGCAGTAACAAAAACATCGGTGTTATCAGGTTGTTCCCAGACTGAAAGTCAAAAACACAGCACTGCACCAGCTATTAAGAAGGAGAAAAATGACTGCTACTGCTGAACCCAGGACAAGGGGCCAAACTGGCATATTTGACTAATTTTTGACTAATATTTCCTTTTTCTTCTGTTTCTTTTTTTTTTTTTTTTTGTCCTGCTGATAACTGTAGGTTCATATTCTGTATCCATATAAAGAAAAAGGAAATTTTGAGAATGTTATCTTACCTCTGGACAGCATTAATTGCACTGGCTTGCATTTTTCAAACCTTTCTCACCGTTTCCCTCGTGACAGATGTAATGCACATACTGGAGCCAAGTATTTACAGCCATCTCCTTTCCCTCCTTTTTGGCTTGTGCACACACCCCTGAGGAGTGTGCACACAAAGCTCAAGGAAGCCATTAGCTTAGGCTTTAGTGAATACAGAAAGCATGAGATTTACAGTACTTGCCAACAAAATTCATTGTTCAGTTCCAGAATACATTATGTTGTTCCTGGTTGTGGTCTAGGGGTTAAAGCAGGAAAGTGGGATTCCAGAGATCTGGCCTCTTTCCCACAGCATTGCTCTGTTTGAAAGTTTCAAAGCCTCAGTTTATGCTTTGTAAAGTAATAACATTTATTTCTCCCCATGTACTGTCGATATTTCTAGTACTGTTTTGAACCCTAAAAAGACAGTAGGAAACTCATTGCAGCAGCATATAGGCAGGCAAAAGGGTGACCTACAACATATTGCACCACTGGGAAAACATGGGAAAGAATAGTCAAATAAAATGGAAAAGTAAGACTGTGTAAGAAAGATGAATGTTTATGAAAGACTTTAAGAGATAATCGTGGAATCATAGAATAGTTAGGGTTGGAAAGGACCTTAAGATCATCTAGTTATAATACTAAAACCATTCTTCTAACTTCTGTCACTGGCCAGAGCTCAGACTTTCCAGAACATGAACCTGCCATACATGTCCTTTGGTGTCTCCCCCGTACTCCCCAGCTAGCAACAGAGTTAAATTCCCAAGACAGCACCACATGATTTCCTCAGAAAATATATATTTAAATGTATGCATATATATGTATAAATATTCTGTGGGTAGCAGGAGGTAAATTTTCTCTATTTTCATTAGCCACTTCTCCTGAGACAGTGTGACCCTGTGTGAACAGCTGGGATCTGTTCCTCTGGGACTTCAAGCTTCAGCATAAGATGAGGACCCTTTTCTTCTCTTCCACATTTTCCACTGAGTGGTCTCACGCTGCAGCACAGTACTTAGCGAAGCCTCCCATATGGGAGCAGGGTAAGGGGAAAGAAAGAAGTAAGGCTTGCTTCTAGCACCTCCTCTCCCTGCTGCTGAAGCACTGAGTCTACAAAAGGAACATCATCCTTGCCACTCCAGAGAAAAAGGTGCAGAGCCAAGACTGGCTGTTCATAATTAAGTTTGTGGATACCATGAAATCACAACATGTTTACAGAATTTACGGCTTCTTGTTTGAGCTTAGTTTAACCTGGAATACCTATAGAGTAGCCTTAACATATTACCTGTCTTGACTGTAGTTGTTACAAGAAGCAACTTTCACTTCAGGCATATTTTCACACTGGATTGTTCAGGTATAAAATCCAACCATCTTGCTTAATTATAACCTTTCCATGTTCAGACTGTGGTTGGCTCAGCTCTCACATAATGGACGTTTGGATAATAGTAAAATAATGCTGTTTGACCTTAATTAAAACCCTTTCGACCTTTTGGAAGCTATATCAGATTTCCAAGAACTGCTGTCTTCTGCCTCTTGTCTAGATGCCTATGGTACTTTGGAAGTATTTTGTTCTTTTCACATGAGCAGAGACAGAGGCTTGCAAGAAGTGCATATCTTCCTTCTTCAGATTAAGACGTCTCCAGCACTGCAGAATATGCATGCGAGCTTAATACAGTAATTTATATTATCTCTAAAAGTTCACACCCGGGCAACATCCTGGGGCTCATAGCTAACAGACTTTGAACTCTGCTTAATGTCTTCTGTTTAATGGATAATATCTAGTTCCTTAGCTCTGACTCTGTGATTAATAAATGATGACATATTCTGCTCTATTTTGCTGCCATCACGCCCCCTGCCTTTGAGTGGGTCAAGAGCACCGAGGATTTCCTGGAGATTCAGGAATAAATGTCATTCAGCCTTACTCACACAAATGATTTCTGGAGCTGCAGATCTACTTCTCTCCCCACACTTTCATGCAAACTAAAACTACATGCACAAATATTTTGGGATAAATACATGCATTATGTCTGCACCTGTTTTTTGCAGACATGGATGGTGCTAGTTAAAAAGCTGAGCACTCTGATGTCAGAGTAAAATGTTCTGCAACACACTGACAGCTAGATGCAGGAAGAGCTACAGCCTGCAGCTCAGGACTGGCAGGAATCTGAGGCAGTGCCATGGCAACAAGCATCAGTACCTGTCAGGAGCCTGGGAGTCATGATATTCATGGCTTGTGTTATTGCTGTGCATTTGTGCCACTGACATTGAGGCCACATTGCAGTTTACAGTGCAAAGACATGCTGCCTATACAGAACTGATTCTGAGTGGACTTTGACATTGAAGATTACAAGAACAGATTTCCTCTCTAAATATTTAAACTGCATTTAAATCATACATATCAAAGTCCCTAAATAAAAAACCTGACTGTGGTTGCAGGGATTTGTGGAAGGAAAAAACATAATCACTATTTGCTAACTGGTGAGCAATTAGCCAGTTACGCTACAAGACTTTTGAAACACATTAGGTTGACTAACAGACAAGGCTGATTTGTAAACAAAATGGCTGGATGTTCGAGAACCAATTAGAGGAGGGAAATTGTCAGCAGCTGGGAGGCTATCCAGAGTCAGGCTGTTGTCACAAGGAGGTTGTTTGGAGCAGTGATGGTTTATTAGCTTGTTTTGTTAAGTATGAGCCAAAGAGAAGGTTTTTAAAAATATGAATATACATGTACATCTATTTCTTAAATATATATGTAGTGAATATTTTATAGAGTAGTAGATACTTATGCAATATATAATGTAATATTTAATTTTTCCTGGCATTTTAAATAAAATTAAATCAATTATTTAATTAAAATTCCTGCTTAAATATCACATTTGAAAATAAAGCAATATGCAAGGCACTCTCTGAAAGCATTTATCCTTTTTCAAATATACTGTTCTCCCATATATGAGTGCCCTGTGAACCATACTCTTGTACTCTCAGAGCTGTAGTGGTATAGAGCACATTTGTATTGCTCTTCCAACTTACTCTTCTGCAGATGAGGCTACACCCTAGCAAAACTATCCCGTTAACACAAAGGTAAATGTTTATCTCGAGGGAACTTTAGAAAAATAAGTGCTGATACTTAAGCATTTTAAAATGGCATAGGGTCATATTCTTCTGTGGCACAGCAACAGTAATGCAAAGTGTTTATTGGCAAAGAGTGAATCATGTCTGATATAATACTGGCTTCAGTATGGAAAACATCACAGAAAATCTTATCACAAAGACATGGACAGTTGTGAGTCTTTGTTATATTTACTCAGGAGGGAATCACATTTATTACACTTCAAGAAAGGTCTTGATTTCTCAGACACTTTCAATCTATTCTCCTCCTCACTGAGAATCATCATGAAAGGAAGAAACTTTTTCTGAATCAAACTGGAAAGCACAAGTATTGAGACAAGCCTGAAAACTCTCCTAGGCATTACTGGGGAAGGGCTTTCTTCAGCATCATTGAAAGGCAGGTGCATGTGAGGAGCTGGGTCTTTTGTAAATGTCCTAATTCCTGTGCTTCACTCTATGAAGATTTGAAGTCACTCATTTCTAGCAAAGTCAAAGGAAACATTTGGAAAACAAGGAGGAATTTCAGCACAGATGAAGGATTCAAAGTCTGCCTTAGTAAAAAATTCTACCACCTTTCATATTTACTCATTTCTGTACAGTGAAAGAAATTTATGCAGAGAAGCATAAATATATGTAAAAAATATAAATGCTGTAGGTGTATCTTAACATCTTGGGTAAAAAAATATATACAAGTTGCTACTACCTATTACCCACATCTTTTCTGGTTTTCTGATTGTTCCTTTTTAAGTTATCATACAAACTTTCTAGATAAATCATTGCCTTGGCTGAGAAATCAGACTCTAATCCAGGATTCCTGACAACACAGCTTTAACATATCTATTTTCTCCTGTCTTAAATGTGGAATATGATCAAAATCATTTCAGTCAAAATCCCAGTTGGAATCACCTAACCGATTCACATCCTTTAATGAACTCAGAGCCTTGCAAATCCACATTCACTTAACTATCTTGATGCATATTTTGTTTAGATAATGTCTGTTTCCAAGTTTATGTTTTGTTTATTCAGGAGCCCCCTTTTATTCCACCTGTGAACACTCTCCAAATTGTCTGCAAACTCTCGTTCATTTGTATCAGAAAATGAGATGAATTCTTTGGACCCACAGTACCCCTGAGAAAGTCGAATAGGTAGAAAGGACTTATGCTAGAAGAAAGAGGGGAATGTAATACAAGGCTGAGCCTTGTGAGTGGAGCTGTTTTGTACAAGAGGCTGGTAGAAGCTGCCTGGGCAGCCGGCTGCAGCACAGGCAACAGTACCAGCTACCCACAGCTTTACATGACACAGTAGGCACTGTTGATTTAAACAGTCTGATGAACGTGACCTCCTGAATGAAATGTTAGCAGTTATTCAGTATAGACAGACAAGGCTCACATTAAAAACATTTCATAGCAAGTTTTTTATGATCATTTTTATTTGTTTGTTTTGAGAAGAAGAAGATTAGTTAATTTTCAAATCAGGTCTTGTTGCTTAACACTAATACTCAGCAGATGTTCCCTACTAAGTGATCTCAACACTCTATCTCTTGCCGTAGCTCTTCCTAGGAAAAATAAAAATACAAACAGCTCTCAAGTATGTGTGAAAAGGATAAAGACCAAAGTGTGAGATATCAATAAGCATTTGCCTTATAAAATTGTGATCGCTGCATCTGTTAAAGTAGGGAGAAGACCTAGAGGAATACAGTTGTCCTTCACAGAAGATTTATCATAGAAAGATAATCCATCAGCATCTCATTACTAATCACACTTTTGATCTTTCTTCAGGTTTTAGTGGAAGAAGATGCTCTTATGTAGCTGTTACTAGTGCTTGAAGAAACAATTTTGCTTAACATCCAAGCTTCAGTAAGAATTAAGATGAAAAGAGAACTCAAAGATACAAGTCCTTCTGCCATTTCCACCCAGTGACAAGGCAAAAAACACAGACACTGTAAGTGCAAGTGGAAAGAATGTCAAAGGAAATAAAGTACTGTCATGTTCTTATGAACAATAACACTGTGAAGGATATTCTTCTCTGAAAAACAGCTGTAAAGTGTCAGCTGTAATAGTGAAAAGAGCTTGGATTAGCCACAGGAACATTTTATGAACATGCTATTTGCAGGGATCATATTCAGTATGTAAATTATCACTCAGTGTTATTAGATTCATGCAACACTAAAAATAGAAATTGATAATTAATTCTTTCTTGTAGTCTCTATAATTAATCAAGACCACATACCACAGACATTTAGAAAACAAGTAGAATAATAGGTAGCAATTTCAATGTATATGTTTAGCTTAGGGCTATTTTAGGCTTTCATTGTCATACTATCATCTAAGAGTTTTTTAAGGTAGTTGGGCAAAGGGTTCCATAGAGGACTTCATGTTAGCTCTTGTTCTCATTTTCATACTTAAGTATAGAAGCCTTTGCTTTGGCTATAAGAAGACACAGTTAAAAGTATGGAAGAAAATTTTACAACTAAATGTGCGTTCTGCACAGCTCCTTTTCTCTTTCTTAGAAGTTTCAGTTGGCAGGAAAAATGTATAACTACTTTTTCACTTTCACATTTATAAAAAGGAAAGGTAATTATCAGAAGATTAAATGTATAGATAAAATACAAGCAGCAAAATAGTATCCATGAAATAATAGATCATTTCAGAAATCACTCATTGCTCTCCTGTAACTCAGATATATAAGAAGAAACAAAAGAAGTTGAAAGCTTATAGTGAAGCAATAATTTAATCAAGTCGCGACATGAGATTATTGCAATGAGACTGTAAAGCACCTGAGAAAGACAGAATATTACTATCCACCCTGATACGGTTTTCCTACCATAAGGTTAAATGCTGAAATTAAGTCAACAGGCAAATCGTGTAAGAATAAAAATAACAGCGATCAACACTCACAAATGGAGAAGTAAATAATTACTTTTAGCTGGCTTTAAAACTAAGTCAACTCATTTACTGAGCCAAACTGAACAAAGTAACAGAAAAAATTATTGAAAAAGGAAAACAATGTAAGGTGATGTAAAGTTTTATGTATTTACTATTTTATTTAAATATTGTCTTTTTCTGGTTGATGATATAACTGAGGAATCTGATTAAAAGTCACATACTTTTCCAGTATATTTTTATAATATCTGTATCTTGGAGATTCCTTTTTCAAATAGCTCCTGTCTATGTTATACCTAAAAAAGTCTTAGTTTGCTTTCAATTATGCACTTCAAAATCTTAAGCTTTGCCTCATATAAACCAGCAAATATTCACTAGTTCTAGATCTTAATGATCCGTTAAACATTTATTACAATAGAGGCTTTCTTCACTTTCTGTACTGGCTGGGGGTTTGTCAAGGAATTTTTTTTTGTATTTTGCCTTTTTTTTTTCTCAATATCTCCCTGTTGACATGTTTAGAACAGAAAACTTTTGTTTAAGTGTGCAGAAATTTTATTACAGGTGGAAAATTACTACATTCTTGATTTTATCTCTTCCTCTGAAATTCCTACCTGGTCTGAATCTATTTACAGTAGGTTTTTTCTTCAGCTCTTTGTTACTTTTTGATATGCTTAACAGCTGTTTGGTCCAAGAAGACTGATGTATTTTTTCTGCGCTGTGTGTTGACATACAATAAGTGATGCAGTTTGGCTTAAGTCATTGGTGGCCTAAACCACTGATGTCCCTTGAAGACAAAGATCAGGCCTTAAAAGAAATTACTCCATATCTGTTAGGATTTCAATGCCCAAAACCAAGCTTATGGCAGCTTCTTTCAGTTAGGGATGGGTTTCTATACATAATTGGACCGCTGTTACTACTGTCTCAGTAGCTGGGCTGGGAGTGAAAGACAGAAAAAGAGCAGTAGCTGAACTGGAAATATTTGACAAATATAGAAATTTTCAGTTCTGGTAAAATCACTCTTTACAGGGTCTGACAGATTCATCTCTCTAAACTACGACTGGTGCCTTCCATTAGCAATAGAGTAGTTATTTTCTTTGGATTTCAGAAGTCTAAAGTTGAAGGTGCATTCGCAGGACAGGTCTTTGTAATACTCCAGAGTTTTCTGGCACTGTATTGGTTCTCTTCAGCTTGTTTTGATTCTCTACTTTTGTTGTCTCTTATTTTCCATCCTCTATTTGGCAGCATACAGGCCATCCTCTTCAGTCATCTCTAATGGATATCCTTTATAAATATTTTCCTTATGCCTGTTCCCTCCAGTGACTGGCTTTAGGTTAGAGGGAGAAAAAATAGCCACTTTCATGTGATTATTTTGATTTTTGTGTTGAGATTTTTTTCAGAATAAAGTAGCCTTTTTTTAATATTATCAATAATTAACATCTAAAATTTTTTTTCACTTCCACAAAATTTAAAATTGCTCCACTGAAAATAAGGAAAACAAGGAGAATAATTTCAAGCATTTGAAATTATAGTGCTGTCTCTGCTTTGCTTTTCATGACAGTATGTCAGGAATATTGCAGTCAGCTTAGTGTTCTGCAGCTCTAGTCACCCATTGTCCAGCTAGACCTGCTGTAGATCTCCTGGCCTAGAGGATTTTACTCCTATGAAGACCTGAAGGTAAGAGGAATTAGGGGAGGTGTTATACACTAAAGACTTATAAAACTGGATTTTAACATAATGAGCTCTTTCCCACTGCACCAGTGCAATGTTCTTATGTCTTTACCTGTAGCCACCAAGGAAAGATGAGAGATAAGGGGTTTTACCCCACCTCTGCTCTTGTCTCTTGGCTGTTTCCTAAACAATCTCTCCTTGTATAAAATCAGTTCTCCAAGCATGTAGATATGCTTTACAAGGATGTTCCCTTCATGATGCAAGGAAAATCAAATTCTGTCTCTAAAATCAGTTCACAGCTATAGTTGACCCTATAGTAAGGAATCAAGAAAAATAAGTGTCTCTGCAAGCAGAAAGAAATTTCCACTTTTTGTTCAGAGTGACATAAAGCTGTTTTCATTTGGCTTTGAAAGAGAAGAAAAGGATATGGGGATTCTCTGTCTTCTTTTTCTTGGTACCTCGCAGTCGCCTTTAACTTTTAGTCTAGTGCTCATGATCATTCTAAAGAGCACAGGCCATCATAGTAATAATTGTGACAGAATTAATATTAACTTGGACCACTAGAAAAGTGTTCCTTTTCCTTTCAAACAGCCATGCACTTCAAAGCAGGCAATGTGAGAAGGCTTCAACCTGGTTTCTATATTCCCTAATGTACTCTTTCTTCATTTGAGGGTCAGTATCTCTAGTGTGTCTGTTAAAATGCCCTTTGCAACTCTCTACTATCTGTCTTATTTACCAATACTGAGAGACAGTTTGTAGCACCTCACCACACAGAGGTAAAATTACAACCTGCCATGTGAAACAGGCAAAATAATTTCCTGATTTTGTCCAGCTTAACTACTATTATAAATAACTCTACTTGGTGATTTGCAGTAATTAATAGCACTTGTCAATTGAAGTTAAGTTTTCTTCTTCTCTTTGGGGAATTGACAAAACAATCTAATCATTTTACCTAGTTGGCCTTGACAGGTTAAAGGCAGACCTGTTATGCTGGCCTCAACAGTATTTCACTAGGCTCATGTCATTGGTAATTAAATTTGTCTTAGAACTTGATTGAATGTTAAACTATCATTAAGGAGAAAGAAAAAAAAAAAAACAAAACTGTTATGCCCTGATCACCTGTAAGGAAAGGAAACTTTTAAATATATTTGTACTTTTTTTATCTGTGAGAGACATTACAGATAGACAATTTTTTTTGTATTTTTGTAATCACAAGGAGAGAAAAAAAAAACAAACAAACATTTCCCTTGGAAATCTGAGTTCAAATCTTGTAGAAAATGATGAAATGCACATGAATTATATCAGCCTATGGCCATAAAACAAGCACAGACATGGACGATAAGACAATTTATTTCCCTTGAAGTTTTTAAATGGACCCACTGAACTTTCACTTGGAAAACTTGCTATTCTTGTTGCCCTAAAAATGGTCTCAAGTGTCTTTATTTCAGATTCAGTAAGAACTCAGGCTCCTAATTCCTCCATCAGCCTTCAATGTCTGATAAGATCAGTTAGGAACACAGATGCTGGAATGAGTCTGGATTTTTATATCTATTGCCCCATTCTGAATATGTCCTTTATGATATTGAACTTGAAGATTTTAGAAGACCTTGAACTTATTTATTACAATTCCAAAGTGTTTGGATAGTACCTGTATGTTCTATAAGAGGATGTAAGGAAAAATACATATTTCTTCCATACCAACATTTATTGTCTTGTTCTCTGATTTATTTATTGTATTTAGGGAAAATGGGAGGCTGAAGTTACTGTGTACATGTGCAAGTGCTTCTGTGTACTTGTGTGTGCAAGCATACAGATAAATTCAAGTAGCTTGAGGTGATAAATGGAACCCTCACAATCTCTCCCACAGCTGCCAGAGATTTTGCTGCAAAATGCTTCTCTTAGAAAGGAACAAAGGCTTTTTAGGCTCAATGGTTGCTTTTGCCCAACACAAATCCTTTTCTCTTTTTTTATTTTTTTTTTTCTTTCCCTGCATCACTGAAACCACCTTCCAGTATCATGGTTGGAAAGTAAGGATGCAAATGGACTCTCAGATGTCCACACTTACCCTCCTCCTGTGTATTGCTAGAAAATAGGTTTTATTTTAGGCAAAAAAAAAAAAAAAGTGACATATAAGTTCCCCTTTTTTTCTTAGGTTGTCCAAACTCAATGCTGTGAAGTACACTATGGCTAAAAAGCATAAGGCATTGCTTTGCGTGGGTAAAAGTAGCTCACAGATGACACAAGGGTGATGAAATACTGGAATAGGTTGCACAGAGATGTGGTGGATACACCATCCCTGGAGCATTCAAGGCCAGGCTGGATGTCATTCTGGGCAACTTGACCTAGTTGAATATGTCTTTGCTTGTTGCAGTGGAGTTGGACTAGATGGCCTTTGAAGGCCCCTTCCAATTCAAACTATTTTCTGATCCTGTATGATAACTTTTCAGGCATCTCATGTCCCCACTGCAGTACAGAAAGGAGCAAGTTTTGATGTTGAATCCCTGTGATGCAGACACAGCAGCCTATGCAGATAATTTTATTTTGCGAATATGGATTCAAATTGACCTGAAGAGCCTGTTACATGATATGCATGCAGTATACAAAAGGTTTGAAAAGATGACAAAGCAACTTCTATTAAAAGGAAAGTAAATTTTGAAGGCATGTATAAAAAACCCCACAACACAACCTATTTGTTAACATTTTCATGGGAGGGAGAGGGTGATTGTTTTGGGATTTTTTTAAAACAATTGAGGTTTTTTTCAAATTTTTGCACAGCTAATATTTTAGATATTACTTTCTGAGCAGCACTAGCTTTCTTTTTCTAACTTTTAAACTTCTCAAGAAAAAGAAAAAATCCTAAGCATTCAATGTGATTCAGTCTTTCTGTGTATCTAAATTATTACACTTATGGAAACAGAAGTATCCATTTTTTCTTGTTCCTGAGCACACATACCTAATTGACTAACAGGATATATTTGAGCTCCACTGGGAAATTTCAACAGAAAAGAAAAAATGAACACCCCTTCAATGCATGCACAAACTAAATTGGAAGCATTCTGAGCCTCAATATTTGAATTGTTTCCAAGCCTTTTTCTTGGCATAGAACTTTTTCAATTTGAATTCTGCTTACATTCAATACAATGCTTCTGGATACAACTCTATGCTCATTTGAGCCACGATTAAGAGCAAATATTCCTTAAAATCATTGACTATTCAGAAAGTTGACATCTCATGACCTGCATTTTTTTTCTCTTGACTCAAGGCTTGGAACTCTTAGAGATCTTATGATCCAGAGACAACCAGGCTCCTTGATGAGCTTGTAGTCAGGTGGATACTGGTTTTGGCTAAGGTGGTTGATTTTCTTCATAGCAATCTGTATGGATTGGATTTGTGACTAAAGAGTGCTGATTACACAGCAGTGTCTTGGCAGTTCATGAGCAGTGCTTACACAGCATCAAACATTAATTTATGGGTTTCCCTCCCTCCCCAAACCTAGCCACTGCAGCAGGTAGGCTGTGGGTGCACAAAAATCGACAGGGGGTCATCACCAAGACAGCTGATCCAAACTGACCAAAGAGATACTTCATACCAAATGACACTGTACTTGGCAAGAAAAGCTTGGAGGAAAGAAGTAGGAATGGCAGACCTTCATGTTTATGGCATTTGTAACCACTGTGCATGCCAATGCCCTGCTTCCCTGGGGGAGTGACTAGATGCCTGTCTGCCAATGAGAAAGAATGAATAAATTCCTTATTTTACTTTCCTTATACACAGAGCTTTCCTTCACTTCTTAGACTGTCTTTATCTCAATCGATCCTGATGTTTCTCCTCTGATTCCCTCTCCTATCTTTCTGGGAGGTCAGTAAGCAAGCAGCTGTGGGGCTGCCTACCTGCTGGCTTGGTCAAAGCACTGCAGCAAGTTAAATGAAGTAACAGGAAACCATACAAAAAGTCAGAAATAAATGCACATCTGAGAGTAGCTTCATAAACTGCAACTGAGCTTTAGTGACACATCTGAATCTCTTTTAGGGTGAAGTTAAAACAGCACAACACAGACCCCTGTGATATGTATTACTAGGAAAAAAATGGTGGAGACGAGCACAATAATGTTCAGCTACCAGTGGTTTTATCTCACCTAGTTGACTTTCCCTGTGAGAGGAAGTCAAGCACTCATGTAGCCAGGCACTGAGCAACCTACATTCCTTCAAGATCTTAATTGTTCTCTTTTCTCTGAAACTCATTATTTCTCTAAATGTGGACACAGTGTTGCCAGGATGTTAGGCTTTCCAAACCAAAACCTGAGGTGAGGATCCAGTACTAACAATGCAGATATCCTTCCTATTACCCTGGTGAACTCAATGCTCAGGGGGGAAGAAAAAGAAGTCTTCACAGGAGCAAAAAGGGAAATAAAGAATCGCATGTGTGATGCTTCAAAGTCAGCTACACAGGAAGGACTACTATTACAGTAAGCACTTTCACTTTCTTGGGTACATAAGAATAATCTCACTCTCCATATTTAAATGATGGAGTTTCAGTAAACCACAAACCACACGCCATCATGTGCACAGTATTTTTCAGGCATAGAGTGATAAACAGAGCAACTCCTATTCGCTTGTCAGTGCAGGACCTTAAAATTCTGTTCCTCTGGTACAGTACTTTTCCTTGGTTCAGTTACACATGCCCTTAGTTGTCACCCTTTCCATTGGTTTTCACATGGAGCAAACCAGCATTTAAAGCAAACTGTAAATTGTTTAAATATTGGCACAAAGTTTTAAACGCTTTAAAAGTTAAAAGAAAACTTGCAGAAAACCTAGGTGTTCAAGGCAGAGTGACTGAGTCAAGGGAATTCTGTTTAAACTTAACAATTCAATTACCACTTTCCTTATTATTTTTCCTCCCATGCAGATATGCACTAGAATCAAACTGTCAAACAGGACTGGAGGTAATCAATATCACATGTGAAAAATGTGGCCAGCAATATCATACTTTCTTATGGTCTCTTATGGGTAGAGATAACAACAATAACATTGCACAAATGATGCTCCTGAAAATGTTCTTGCAATGATCCTTTGAGTAGCAATACAGAAACGTTATGTGAAACTTGCAGGCTATTTCTTGCCCTTTTTTTTCCCTCTCAAAATTTCTGAGAAGTTCTGCTCAGTCTTTAATGCATTCAATTTTTTGCTGTGGCTGTTTGTAACAGTAGTATTTGACTAAAGACAAAAGCAGAATTAGTGAGGAGCAACAGCTTGGTGCTGACTCTTAGTTTAATACTTGCCATGCACAGAAATATTTACTGACATCGAGGGAAGAGCCAAGCTGATTAGACAAAATAAATGAGACTTAAATCCCACTAAAAACACAGGCCACAGAGGATGCAAAAAATTTCTGTGAGGAGGTGTATTAGGTCATCATGTTCACACCAGCAAAGCCTAACAGCTCACATGACAAACTCATGCTGGACCCAAACTGCTGCAGCAGGCTGAAGAGGAGCTGCAGTATTATCATGCAGAAATTAGTTCAGCATGATAGTGCTGAAGGGATTAATCCATAAATTAGCAACACAACGTGCTAGTGTGCCCAAGATAAAAAGCCAGAATCATGTCTGTGGCTACATCTAGCTATGTAGAGACAATGTTATAGAAGAATTCGTATCTTCCATCAGATCTGCACCCAGCTGCTGCCTTCATAGTGCCAACCATGCAGAATAAGTGCAGCTGAAGATCAAAACTTGTAGTAAGATGCACTGGGATTCCTTTTCTGCGTTTCAAGAACAACAGAGATCCAGGCAGGGTGGAGTGAGTTGCACTTTTTCAAGGAGTGCCATAAATCAAAAGGGCTATGACTCCGAGTCACTGTTGCAATGCCTGAATCACTGTGCTCCACCTTATGCTAGGCAGAGTGTTACATCTGCACATCACATATGTATATGCACACTACAGTACCAGATAGTCCTCATCTGTTCAATATCCTTTTATTCAGAAATATCCCTAACTATGAAACACCTAAAGAGGGAAAATTTCTGCAAGTCATCATAGGATCTGGTTTTGTACTTTGTGAACTCTATGGTGGGTGATGCAGAATACAGCAGGCTGCAGATGGTAAGACTCAACCTTCATCTCATTCAGTGCAACTTCCCAAAGGCTTCATGGACACCTCTGTTGTTCACTTGGGGTGCAAATGGAGCTCAAGGTTGTGGGCAAAGGAAACGTGGAGTTAGTGAAACACATGATCCTCACATGGAGGTGGAAAAATAATATTAAATCTCTGAAGTTTCTCAGATGAACTTTGCATAGTGGGAGAAGCTGACCAAATACCTCACCGTGTTTTGCAATGAAAGTGAAATAACTATTGTTATTCTGTTCCACCACAGTTTCTTAGAGGTAGGATGCAACACTTTAGGTCTTTTGTTCAGAAGTGAGTCTTTCTAAAGAAAGGTTCTATTCTCTCATCTTCCCTGTAAAAATATAAGTTGAGTTTGCTTGAAAATCAGTGATACTTTATACATCAAAGGATTTACCACAGCTGCCTCAAGTCCAACTCCAGTGAGAAGTCTGGTGCCATGTTTACAAAAATGGAACTCGAGTCCATTTAAGGCTTTTCAGCTGTGTAAACAAAACTGAATCTTGTTGCCTCAAAGGTGAGGGCAAAATAACTTGTCACAGCAGGGAGTCAACATAGTTCCTTCTCTTCCATTTCTCCACCACCCTCATGTTCCCAGTTCAGGTAGAGCTCTCAAAAGCCCAAGCCAGCTGGGGTGAGCAGGGCTCCTTTGCTGCCTTCCCGGCCTGGGGCTAGGGCAACAAAGTGCTGCCTTCTGCAGTGGGGCTGCAGCCATCACCGGTATTTAGGTACCTCTGGCTCAGCAGCAGAAGGAGGATGCAGGATGGGACCATGAGTGCATCCTGCATCCCTGTCTAGCTGAAAGCTTGCCCTGAGGGTGTGCCAGCTGGGCACTCACAGGTAGCAAAGGCTGCAAAGTCTGCATTCATCTTAAACTAAAGAGTGTTATATAGGAAGTCATTCCAGGCCTACTATTTGCAGTGTCTTTAAAATGCCCAGAGTTAGCCTCTGCACCCAGATTGGCCATATGAGACACTTCCTCGAGGAAAACAGCTGCCCTATAGGACTGCTGTATTTCAGAAATCATGAAAAACTTGAGCTTAGTAATGAAAGCTCATTTTGCCACTTTGATAATGCAACATGTTATTCTTACATGTCAGAAAAATAGACATTTCTTCTAGGAGATATTAGGCAAAAGGGAAAAGATTGTGGTTTTAACACCTTCAATATATTTTTGATTTTTAAGAAATTTAAATATTAAAAATACATAAAAATTTACATTTCTATAATTTTCCTTTTTTCATGCTACAAAGTTAAACTTTGTGTTTTGTGCTTGTATATGAATGTATATCTGTGTATGCTTTTGCATATAAATGATGTATATTGTGAAACCACACTTGTTAAATTTCCAGTTTAGTGAAAATACTAGTAAAAATCAATAAAAAAGAAACGTCCTTATCTACATTATAGTCTTGATTTTTTTTTAAATAATTTAAAGATTTTGTTTCAAAAGTTTCCAATTTGAGATACATTTTGCTGTGCATAAGCATAAGAATGTAAGGACAGTGTATTTTTCATTAGGTTCTGCTTTCAAAAGTATATTCTGTTTTCTAATTACATGAATATGAAAAAGGAAGAAGGAAATAACTACTAATTATATAAAACAACTTTTTCTTTAATTGAGAGTGGAGGAGAAATTCATTCATGGTGCTATAAAGTATATGTGAAGCAATTATACCATCAGGATTTCTTTCTGTGCCTAACTCATGTGCTATGGAAATGGAGCAATTATGATATCATGATTTGTTGTTGCTAATTAGAAAATTAGTCTGCTGTTTGAGTAATTACAAAGAATTTTTCTTTTATTGGATCTTTCTATAGTAAGTATTGGAAGCAATTATAAGTAATAGAAGAAAAAAAAAATAGCTTACTTGTAGCATAAAATACCCATAAAAAATGTTGCTTTGCTATTACAAGAGCCTGAGTTACACAGTGAATGAAATGCAGAAGATGCTACTTAGGTAATGGCTTCAAATTCATATTATATTCAATGAAGTACAGAAAAAATGGAAAAAAAAAATACCTCATGCTTTAATTATAGAAAGTCTTGGCAGTTTCAATTACACATAAGTTTCAGTTACATAATCAGCACAAAATTAGAAAGACCTTTGCTAATTATTCAGACCAAAGGCTAATATCCCTATTAACAGCAGACAAGGCATTAATTCAGAATTGCGTCAAAAATGATGCTGGTTCCTGAGGTTTCTGAGACGGGACAATGTAGCTCTAAATTACTTACATGGGATGGTTTGAAGATGTGAAAGGAGGCAATGGATCTGGCAATCTCAGGCACTGCAATTTGGGTGAGTCAGGAGGGATGTAGGAGCCAGGCAGAATCACCCAATATAATCATAGAATCAGCTATGTCAGAAAAGACCCTTAAGACCATCAAGTCCAACCCTTTATCCCAGGACTGCCAAGTCCACCACTAAACCATTGGACTAAAGGCTTCATCTTCAGGTTTTTTTAATGCTTCCAGGGGTGGTGGACTTCCTGGGAAGCCTGTTACAAAGCCTGGCCACCTTTTTGGTGAAAATTTTTCCTCATATTTAATCTAAACCTCCCATACTGTAGCTTGAGGCTATTTCCTCTTGTCCTATCACATGTTCTTTGGGAGAAGAGACCGACCCTCACCTCATTAACACCTCTTTCAGGTACATTCATGGTCCTTTGTGGCTCCTTGCATATCTGGTATTGACCTATAGGAGCTGGGCACCAGGCTTCTGGCATTCACCCTCTGAGCAAGAAAGAGCCACAGGTATAAACCAGCTCCTGGGTTTTTTTATGTGTCTTGGGCAATGCTTCTAGATTAAAAGAGAAATAAGCATGGAGGCGGTTTCTTTGTGATGGTTTTCTAAGACTCTTGCCCCTTATGTCAACACAGCTTCCTTCAAAATCTGTTCATAAGAAATTATCAGGGTATAATACAGTACTCTAAGCTCTCCTTACATCATTTGAAAATATAATCAAGATCAAGTCCTATATATGGGCAGATGCAGCACTACTAAATGTAGGAAAATTATTGCTTTGCTTCATTGCTTCTTTATAATCTTTGAGTGAAATAAGGAATCCTCTTCATTTAAGCTGAATACTTCTCACATTAGTATTTTTTCTTGTATTTTGGTGCATTAATGAATATTTACAGATATTCAACCAAGAATACATAGCCTGCTGGTTACACTTCTATTTTAAGGTACAATCTTATAAACAATTTCAAGTGGACATCCTGCTTATTAATAGGACCATTTTGAATTGATATTTTTATGGTGGTGAGAGCCATGGGCACTGCTTACATGCTTGCAGTTAAAGTCCTCAAATTGAAATAATAATAAGTCATTAGCTGCAAGTGTATATTTTTTTGATTAAGTTTTTTGCTCTATTTCTACATCAAACCAAAATATTAAACTCTTATATTTGCCAAAGCAGAAATGGTTCTCTTATAAAATAAGCCAATTTAGAGTATTTTTTCCATAGTAAAATATGAAAACTTTATTAATGCTATGTTCAACAAACTTAGCTGTTTAAACAGCTGTGTTAAATAAGAATCGATTCCAGCTTACTGAGACTTTGTTCTCACATTTCTTTACCTTTAAGAGAAAATGCATCCATAGTCATTATATACCGTTTAATTTGACATTTAAAAATATATTTTATTTCTGTATATTGAGACTGCTGTATGAAAGAACTGCATAGTATCACACTTTTTGCTCTCATCTTGAAGTAGAATGCATTAATGGAGTTCGCAGTTTGGTACTCGGAGCAGGTCTTCAGAAGTGAGCCAGAAGCTCTACACAGGTGTGCAACACAACTCATTTTAGCCTCTGTGCTCTCTGCCACTGCAATGTGCTTTCACCCCTAAAAGCACAAAGCCTCTTCTTATCTAAATTATTTTCTTGTTGAAAACCATAACATGGCAACTTTAGTTCATTCCTCTCATGCAGAGATAGTTTTCTGGCCTACTTCAGAGGTTTTTGCAAAAGGACAAGGCTACCTTTTCTCTGAAGGATATACCTATAAACTCACTGAAAAATGAGGAAACTCAGAAAAATTAGGAAACTCTTTAAAATATGTTGGTTTGGCAGCCAAAAAAAAGAACTTCTGACTTCAGATCAGCCTCCAGTTTTCAGCTGGAGAAAGTTTTGGATAGTATGTGTGTGAAATGTGTCAATCCCCTCTAACATACTGTGCCAGTGTTTGGAGCTCTCAGGAAAAGACAGCACCTGGTGACTCCTGTCCTCTGTTGGGGTAGTTAAAACCATCTGACTTCAAAGGGTATTTGAACAGCAGGCAGCACTCCTGATTCACCCTAATGATGTTGCACCTCTCTTTTGTACTTAAACATTAAGTAGCACAGGAATCCAAACCTCTATGTTGTGCTCCAGGAAGCCTCTAGTCAAAAGGTGACTTTGATCCTCTGTCTCACTGACTTGGGAGATAAAGACCAAAAGGGTGGGATTGTTATACTTGGAAGGAATTAGAGTACCCAGGACTCTGAATGAAGTTTCACATTTCAAACAAAAGTTGGAAAGCCTAAGTCAGATGCCTACTGTGAATTAGATAGAAAATAAATCTGATATCCAAAAAAAAAAAAAAAAAAAGATAAATCATATATCCGAGTAGAAGAAAAAAAGTCACATTTTTAGTTGCCTGAGGCAGTTCAGCTCAGTCCTTGTACTTGTTTTTTTTTTTCTTCTTCTTCCTTTTGCTTTTTTTCAGTAAAGATTTTTCAGCACATTGAGCAGAATAGTGAGAGTGAGTTTCTCATCTAAGTAGTCCAGATATTCCCATGCAGCGAGAGGGCTGGCTTTTCTGCATGCTACATGAACATGTGCATAAATAAAGGCTAGCCCTCATGTATCACAGGTGATGAGCTGACACTGCACCAATATGTATAAAGAACATTTACTTAGAAATATTTTTAAACATATGTTAGCTTTTCTTGCAAGTACCAAAACTTTTGCTGCAGGATTAACAGAAATGTTATGAGAGGGAAATTGTTCTTGTTCAAGTGAGGAACAGTAGATATGTTAGTTCTACATTCATCTTCATCACAGAATCATAGAATCATAATAGTTTGGGTTAGAAGGGACTTTTAAGGTCATCTAGTTTCAACCTCCTTCCCTGGGGAGGAGTGCCTTCCACTAGATCAGGTTTCTCAAGGCCTTGTCCAATGTGGCCTTGAACACTTCCAGGGATGCAGCATTCACAACTTCTCTGAGCAGCCTGTTCTAGAGTCTCACCAGTCTCAATAGTGAAGAATTTCTTCCTTATATCTAACCTAAATCTGTGCTCTATCAGTTTAAAGCCCTTATCCCTTGTCCTGTCACTATAACTTAAACAATCTTGTCTCAAACTTTTGCCCTCAATTACACACCATTAGCTAGAAATCAGCAAAAATCTTACATGAGGTTTCCATATCTTTTGGTTCCAGACAAAGACATATGCATTTGCTTTGGTTTTTTTTTGTTGTTTTTTTTTTTTTGTTTATTTGGGGATTTGTGTTTTTTGTTTTGGTTTTGGGTTTTAGGTTGGTTGGTTGGTTGGCTTGTTTTGTTTTGTTTTTGTGAAGACTGCTACTTTTTCTGCCTTATGGTTTTATAAGGGAGATGAACTGTTGTGGCCTTCTTTTCTTTACTGGTAAGCCAGGTTTGCTATTGCACTCACCGTTTTAAGTGATTCTTATACCATATGGTACTGTATCAAGATATTAGGATTGTTTAGAACTATATGAATGTGGGCTTGGTCAAAATGCACTAAGGTTCTGTGTACAGATCTGTTAACATCTATTTGAGAGTTCTGTACCTTCTAAGAAAAAAAAAAAAAAAACAAAACCCAACAAAAAATCCCAACAACAGCAACCAAAAAAAAAAAAAAACAAAACCAAAACCCAGCAATCACTCTCTCTCCCAGTTTAAAGCATAATTCCTCTTTCAAATGAGACCCTTTATTAAAAAAACACCATAGGATCCAGTGTTTACTTTCTCTCAGTGATTCTGTGGCACACATCTTCTGTTTACAAGTAAAAGGTTTTTCTTTTCTTAACTGCCACCAATAGATTCAGTTTGTGCTTTGAGTTCTATTCTTTTCTTGCATCATTAACAATAGAGGATCTCTAAACAAATTAGGTCACTGCTACATCTGAATAAACCCATGGTATTCAAATTACATCCTCAGTGAAAGCCATTCAGTTTCATTGCTGTTAATGGTTTTGAACAGGTTTTCAAGATAAAATTTTGCATAAGCAAACAAACAGAAACAGCAAGCTGTCTCTGACCAAGATCTCCACTGTTTCCCACTTTCCATTACCATGGTATTTAAGTTTAACCCAGAATCCTAAGTGCAGATTTCCAGCAATGCAAATCTGCATTGACACTTCAAAACAAGACTGGAAGTGGCTTGTTATTCACTCTTGCTGTTTTCAACACCCTGTTTCTATTATTTCAGGGAAACACTCAAACAAAAACAAGCAAAGCAAACCTGGATAAGAACTCTGGGCTGAGAGCTCTTTATCTACCAAAGGACTTGACTGTCTGTGCCCTTATAGCTTCCTAGAAAAGTGTCCTGATATGTTGGGATTGGGAAAAAAAAAAGGAAAGGAAAGCAAACGGATTAGAAATATCAGGTGATTCATTGCCAAAGGATGGTCAGGTCATGTACTTTTATTTAGAAGAACAGGCATATATGTGTTTATATACACATATATATATCTTTATGCTGTATATATATCTAATGCTTACAGATGCAGTTTTTCTAAGCAACCATGATAAAGTCATTATATTTCCTCAAAATGCAGACTGGTTACCTTCCATACACATTGTGTTCAGAATAAGCCTCATTATTGTTAAAACAAGCAGTAGGAACAAATTCCTCTCATGTCTGTAAATACTATTCAAAACTCTTTAAATAACTAAACCTCTTATCTCTTACTGATATCTAGTCTAATCAGTAACTTACAAATCTAAGACTTAGGACTTGAGTATAATTGTGTTTTAGCAACTAGCATTTGTTAGTCTTTCCCCAGCCTCGCAGATATGTTGTTGTTTATCACAAAATGCTAATGGCCCCACTACCCCATCTACAGAAAAGACCTGAATATAAGAACAAGCTAAACGAATTTCAGCTGGTGAGCATCTCTTTTCAACATATTTGGTCAGATTCACAACTAATCTGAATTCAAGGAATCACTTTCTTCCTCAGGGAATTGAGAGTCAGCAAACCTTGAAAAATATTTAAATTACTGAGTATTAGTTTTCAATTGTACTAAGAGTTTTACTTAGTATATTATCTCTAGGTATTCTTTTATTTGCAGTTTTTAATTTTGATAACACCTTTATTTGTCCTCCAAGTTACCCTCAATGAAATAATAGGAAATTCCCTGTACTTTCCTTAAGTTGTTGTTGCAGAAAAGCAATAGGCATAACATTGTCAGTTACACCTGAATCTGTATCAAATGTGAGTTTGGGAGCATTCCACGTGCATCTGAGTTGAAACACAGTTATAATTTGTCCCACACATAGCCTTTACCTTGCTGATTAGGAGGTGCTTTGTCTGTACAAACATGAGAAAAAAACCCTTTTCAGACTTATGCAAGGCAACAATCCAGGTCAAATTTGCCTCTTGATTTCATTTATATGCATTTTAATCACTGGGGGAAGGGCAAGAAAGCCACAAGTACACATTGCATTTAGGCTAATAGGCTCACACTGTGTTCGCAGAAATGGAGCAAACCACCTATGGTAACATATTTGAAAAGTTTCTCCAGTATGAAAGATTATTAAAGCTTTCTGTAATTACCAACAGGTCAGGATTTTTGTATTATTTGTAGACTTTTTATACCTTTTTGTACCTTTGTAAACTGCAGACTTGTTTTCCAGGCACCAGTAAGCTACAAGTTGGTAGACTACAAGGAAAAAGGGGGCAAGTTTGAGACTAAACGAATGGGACAAGCTGAACTGAAGACAATGCCTCGTTTTAAAGACTGATCCTTCCCCGAGAGCTGCAACCACTATGTGCTGATTTCCATGTAGCCTTTGCTGATATTTACAGCATCTTACAGTTTGAAAAAGGGCTAAGACCAGCTTTAAGAAAGTCCAGCTACTTACAGGTAGGCTGAACAGTATTGGCAACAAATTATGGTATTTCTGTGGAAAACTAATTGATGGTTGCAGGGATGGCAGAGCATATACATGTTTTGGTATCCAGACTATTCACCTGTGCCCAGGCAGAAATAGTTTGTACCAGAACTGTTTATTGTTAATGCCATATCAAGTCTGCTGTCAAGTTCTCACCTTTCTGGCAGAAATAAAGCAGCAGCCTAATCTCTGCTCTCACACCAATGCATAGTTCAAGCAACCCATATGAAGAAGAAAAGGGGTGTGTAATATTATACAGCACAAGGGAGTATTCACTTGAACAGTTACCTGCATCAGTTCTGGTGATTCCAGCTTGTGAGCTTTTCAGTTTTGATCCACATTTCCCATTTATTTTCTCTTCACCTATTTGAATGAGGAAATTATTCTCAGTAGGTGAGGTGTCAGTTCTAACATCTGAACATGCTCAGAGACAAGACAGTCTTATATATCCCAAGGTGGGGTCTAGAAAGAGAGGGTGGATATTTGTTCATAGAAGATTTTGTAACCAGCAAATGCAGTCACTCAGAACTAATTGCTTGTTCATAATGATGGGGTATAAAATGGAACAACTCCAGCTTTACACAAGCCCCAGTGAAATTTGCCCTCAGACGATATTTATTTAAGAAGTCTACTCAGACTAAATGCTAAAAGTTCATGTTTACATAGGAGACACGTGGAGACTGCATTCGCTTTTGGCAACCTGTGTGTTTAACCCGTATTCATAGAACACAAAGAAGACCAAGTGATGTATATAATAGTTGGAATGAAGGAATAAAGTAAGTGTGCGGTTTTGCATGTAAAATACATATAAGTTTTAAAGTTTTCAGCAGCTGTTGTTTCCCATGTAGTCAGAATCTGCACATATTATATATTGTGTAAACTTACCTCCTTCCTGCATCTTTCTCTTTAATTTTAATATACACAAACTCAAAGTAACATAATCCAGAGCATAGTGTTTCTCCTGTGCATGGCTATTCTTCCAGTTTTTCCTCTCAAGGCTGTATTTTTTTTTCTTGTTGGGCCAGGTTATGTCAAGCTCTTTGCTACTGCTGATTTCAAAGTAACAGGAACTGCTTTCAAAGCAAGTCAGACAAAATGGCTCTGCATCTCTCTGCAGGGGGATGCCATTTGACATTGTGTCAGACAGCTAGCAAAGAACTCAGGGCTGAAAACTGGCAAGGGGTGATGAATGGAAATGCTCAAATGAGCAGGATACATTAGAAAGATAAAGGCTTTTTTTTTTTTTTCTTTTTTCAAAAACGGTCACCCACATCATTTATAAAAGTGCTCTAGACCTGCTTTCTCCTTTGCCTTGCATGTAAGCAATGCCATGTGGGACATTTCCCATTCCTCTGGCAGTCTGAAATGCTGAGGTGTTAAGTCCCTTTTCTTCCATTGCTGAGCTGCCTCCTGTTTCTGAAAAGGCTGGGGGATGGACACTGCTGCAGCTGTTGTCTAGCCTTAGTAGCCAGAGGGACATGAAGGCAAGATCCAGGCCTGACAGGAGGAGTAAGTGCCTAGTCTATATGCAGCTGCCCTCATTTCAGGGAGGAAATCACCTAGAGTCAAGGAGATACGAATTATCGCTGCTGTTTTCTGTTCATATCTCTGAGTGCCTTTTTGCAAATATTTTACCAGCTAACCATTATTCTGAGGAAAATCCATATCCATTCACGGAGCTTTTTTCCTACTCTTCCTTAACTCAAAATTGTCTGCGCACAATGATTGTCAGAATGAATGTAAATGCCAGGATGAAGCTCTCAGGCTCAGATGGAGAAGTACCTACAGTCATTTTTTTCCCTCTCAAAATGGTGCAGTTGAATGTATGCCATGTTTAATGAAAGCAATTTATTTTGAGCTTGAATACAGCCTGTCTTACACTCTAGGACTCCAGGCAGACCACAGATGCTTCTGGTGTTACCTGACTCAACAGCTATTCTCGTGGCACTGGCTGAAACACGCAGGACAGCAAGGTGCAGCTGCAGTTCTATCAAAGATCCTTTACACAAAGGACACATTTTAGCATTAATATTCTCAACAGGTTGATCTTAAATAGTATGCCTTCACAATTAAAGTCAAGTAATTGTGTAAACTGATTAATGTCTTTATGCATCTTTAAAATCATGTATTGTGTTCTGCTAAAGCATAGAGAACATGCTTTTCTCTATGAGTGAAATCTCTTTTTGATGAGCATTACAAAAATTCTGACTTTTTTTTTCCTCTTTCCACAAAAAAAAAAAAGTTCGTACAATTAGCTAGGGAGCAGAGAAGTACATCTGAAACAAATTTTTTTCCAGATATTTCCATGTCTGAACGTACTCATTTTAGTACTCAACACCACTGGAAAACAAACTAATTTATGACATTGCAGTTACTATGTTGTGAATTTTTTGCTGGTTCATGCCTTAGTTTTTGCTATTCGTTATTATTTTATTAATTAAATATAATATATTAATACAGTTATTAATTATAAAATAATGAAGCATTTCTAAATGCACTTCAAGGTACATAGAATTCTAGCCTGAGGACTAATTATTTCAGCAGCCTTGTGTTTAACATTAGTAGCTAAGATAGGACAAAATGCAAACATAACAACCCACAGATTTACACGTCAGACTTTAGCAGTCGTCTTTATTTACATCAGTGTTTATAAGGCACATGATAGCTGTGCATCTTACATGTACTCAAGCTTTTCATTTTAGTTAAACTGTTGGTATGCCTAAGAGTTTTGAAAAATTAGTGTCCTTTCTTTAAAGGATTGAGATTTCTTTGGCTGGAGGGGTAGATCTGCTCATAATACCAAGAGAAAAGCAACAAGCTCAAATAAGGTGTTTTAATAAATAAGCAAAAACATATAGCTAAGTGTTGGTATATACATATATTATACATATAAGTGTTGGCATATATGAATTTTTTCAGTTCAGTGAGAACAAATTAATGCCCTACCATTGAAATACTGTTGTTATAGGTGAAGATAACATTTAGAACTTGTGATGTTATATTTTACAACAATCTGCAGACATGACATTAATTACTAATTAACTGCTTTCATTGCAAGCCATAATGATTAACTCATTAGTTTTCAAAACAGTCATGTGACATACAGAACACAAAGAAATCTCCTAACAGAAAATATAGAGTCTTGAACTTTCTGAACAGTTTTCTTGGAAATCTAAATGTGTCTATATGGTACTTTGTTACCTGGTCTATGGACAACCACCGAATGAGTTATATTTGATGAAACAACTCTTTAAACAGCTGTGCAGAATGATCCTTTCCCTTTCATCTTTTTCTATTTTCTTTTTTACTTGTTGTTGGAAAGGATAGCTCTGGTGTGCACTCTATCAAAATGAACACTGGGCAGCAAAGAATGTTATCTCACCAGGCAAAGACTTGGCTACTATATCAGAACTTAGAAACAATATCAGATTATGTTTTGAAAACTTAAGATAGATTATATTAAGACATAAGACACTCTCTACAGCTGTTCCAGCTCCCACAGATCTGGGGAAATGGTAGATCAGTGCCATGGCTATCCTAGATGTCACTGTCCCCAGATGCTCCAGACCATAGGGGTAAGAGGAGAAAGCATTCCACACAACTAGACTGAAAGCTCATATTCACTGATCAGCTCAGAAAGAACTTCAAGAGACTAGTAACTCAGAGGAAGTCTTCAGCATTTATCAGGTGTACGTAGCACGAGTGTTGCCCAGGATGTGCAAGTGTCTGAGTCCTAGGGTGGAGGTCTCTGCTGGCACAAGGCAGTGGGGAGAAATAATTTCTCAGACATTTTCCTTGCAGCTCATGAGAAGTTCTTTTGCAAACAAACCCATTTTGTTGGTGGAAAGGGCAGAAGAATGTGAAGTTTAATGCACCTAGACTTTACTTAACAACATATGCCTTATTAAACATTACAAGGACTCCAATTACAGCAACTGTATTCTTAGATAAGGTATCTAGAAAATGATTAGCATGTAATCCAGAAACAGGTCACAGGTCAATGTGGTACAGATGAACTCATTCACGCATAAGGGGGCCTGTCATGGTGGAATGTAGAAGGAGTGTAGGGTAACAAGCTAGACCCAGCTCCCTGTTCCCAAGTTACAGGGCAGACAGAGCCATCCCAGCTTGGCTGACAAATTTGAAACAAACCAAAGACTGTATAACTGGAGTCACCTTTAAGAATATTACAGCAAAATACATAAGTAAAGGAATAATGCCAGAATTTGCATAATTTAAATATATAATTTAGATCCTATTCTCAGCTACTGAAAATAGTTATTGTTATTATAATGCTGAATTCTATATAAAAGCATTTGAAATATAACATTTTTCTTAAATATTCTTGGAAACCCCTTGGAAACCAGCTATCAACAGTAGAATGCAATCATAAGGTACTGATTTGGGTTTGGGGATTTTTTTTATTATTATTGTTATTATTATGTGGTTAAGAATATAATTTTCATAATTAAACATATAAGTCAAACTTAGAAGTCTATCAACACATTTCTAGAGGATTATATCTGACTGATTTGGCCAAATAAGATGGATTTGAACAAGCAAGTCAGCCTGGTAGAATGAGGAAGATGAGAGGAAGCTGAAGTACTATTTTAAAGTCTAGTCAGCTGGTTCTGGTGGTACCACCCAGAAACAGGGTAATAATCAACTATTGTGAATAGCAATGTTTTAAATTATAACAGCTGTCTGCTTGGTGATTTGAACCAGAGCCACTAGGAGAAGGAATCTCATGTGCTCTATGCTCTGCCTGACATCCTCCCTCCTGTAGGTAAGTGAAATGACTAGGAAATGCCAGGAATCCCTGTGCAGTATTAACTTGAGTCAGTTAATCCAGACTTTGAAAGGTTTCATTTAATGATGTGTTCTTCATTTTCTGGTTACCCCAGATGAGAGCTTGATTCTGATTTGTAGAAATTAACTTACAAAGTGTTACACAGTGTTACACAGTGCAAAAAACACAAGGGAAAAATGAAGGCCTTCTTAGTCTTAGGCCAGACATGAATAATCCGGTCAGTAGTTATGACATTAATTCCCCACTGTCTATTTTCTCTAAAACGTAAAAGAAAAAAATTCTCCCCTCTGAGTAGCTTTTTTGCAAAAATAAAGTACTTACTATTCACAAAGCACTCATATATCCAGTGATAAGAAACAAAACAGAGAAGAAAAATTGAAATTTTCAATTCTGTCTCCAAAGCAGAATTTCAAAAACATTCAGAATCTCCGGCACTAGATTTGACACCAACAAGGAGTCAGAAAGAGAAGAGCAGTTATTTCCTAATTGGGACTCAGCCACGTGAGGCAGCAGCTGAGGATAAAGTCATATGGAAATATAATAAAAAAAAATTTGTCTGCACAAATGCAAGTACACAGAGGAAGATACCTAGATTTGCTTAAGAAGTAACCTTCATTTTGCTGTTCCTTAATGCAGGATTGGAGCCTCTGCAGTTACTTATCTGTATGGGCACTAAAAAGTCATCTAAATAAACTGCTAACACAGAGTAAAAAGGCTATTAAATGATGGTGAAAAACTACACAACATAATGCAACATTTGCTCTGTATTCCAGAAATTTCTAGCTACATTTATAAAGCAGTGCCTAAAGATAATGAAAACTCTTTGATAAGAAGCCCATTCTGAAAAATGGGATTAAAGTATTCAGTTAAACTCAATTGCAATTGATGAACAGGGTAGCTAAGTATTACCAGAAGTACTATAATCTGAAATAATGTTCTGTTAACTGTATATTTTAGGACATATGTATCCAACAATATCAATAAAATGCATTCTTGTCTCTGTCATCATACCAGTGTCAGCTGTCTATTATTCATTCCAGTGTTAGCACTTGCAGCTGTGTATTTAATTTTATTTTCTGATCACTGTTTTCATGTTCAGGAGTATGTGCGGATGGTAAGGTTGATAAACTTTCACTGCTCTGTTGTCACAGGCTGTATTTTCATACATGCGTTTGTTTAATTTCTAAGTGCTTGCAAAATGTGTTGCCTGCAGATGGACTGGAGGAGTTTTTCCGTTTTGAAAGTTTTTTGTCATTTTGCCTTATTCAGTACAACTCTTTGGCTAAGTTCACATCTTTTTTTTTCCAGTGGTTTTGTACCTAGAGGAGACCTTTGCTATAATAACAAGGGATTCTACTTTACAAGACATAGGCCTCAACACAGGATTGACAGAATGTTTTATCCTGGATCAAACATAAGAGAGCTAATTAAGGTTTGCAATGACTTTTGTTTCCATAGTTCACTAGTTGCCCTTGCTACACATGCTGTGGATTTCCACTCATTTTTAAGAGCCATCTGGTTTTCATATCTCCTTCCTAGGGCATGATCAGCTGCTTTCATTTTTTCCATAGCGTAAGTGGACTAATATCCATGTACCCCTATCGCACTTTAAAGTTCATTTCCACCGTATAATACGTGTGTAGGTTTTCCAGTACATACTGTATTTGGCAGCAGTCTTTTTTTCCCAAAACTTTTTTTATTTTATTTTCATTTTTATAGGGAATGGAGTTCTTATAAAAGGTGGTGGACTGACACCTCTGACAGATGAAACCTAGTTTGTCTGTACAAAAGAAATAGCAAAAGGATATGGCAAAGTAATCTTCCTTTAGTGTTCCCAGTATCATATGTTATCCTTGAATAGGAAAGAAATTCATCAGGATAGAAGGCAAATGTCCCCTGTAATAGTTCAGCTAGCGTGAATCCATTGTATTGGTGATGGTTGAGTATAGCAAGGCTTTACTAATAACCATTCACTAAATAATTTTCAGACACAAGAACGCTGTCAGATGCTAATGCTACTCCTGGACATAAAATCTACACCTGTGATTCCAGAACTCCCATTGTTAAATGTTTTTTTTTTCACTGATCTTAGAAAGATCAGGACAATCTGTATTGCCCTGGGAATTTATGTAACAACTTCACAACTTTACATTGTCAAGGGTCTGATTCACACTATTCTGATTATGTCTCATTTACTCAAGGGAGGGAGACTCTAGAGAAGGCCGCAAAAGCACCTGACATAGAGATCTACAGCCTGAGGCTGGACACAACCCAGAGATAGAGCAATGATGGAGTTGGAAGTAAATTGCTTCTTCTCACTTGTTTAGTGTGCCACATTTTTCTCTGGATCATCATAAGTCTGGTGGGTTTTGGTAAGTTTTTGCTTAGCTTTACTATATGAAACATGGCTGTTCTGGGCATTTGTTGCTGATGTAGAGCTTTGGGCAGTGACAGCACTTCAGCTTTTCTCACACTATGTACATCTCCCGCTCCAATATGCATTACAGGACAAGATATTGATACACAACAGAAAAATCAGACAGGAAAGAAATACAGGTTTTTTTTATTATAAATTATAAATTATTTTCTGAACAGTGGAGCTAACAAAACTGGTTTATGTCCTTATCTCTCACCTATACCCCAAAACTCCTTGCCCCTTTCAGCCCCACCAGGCAATATAAAGCAGTGTGTAATGCATGTGTTACGTGTGTGCTGGCTATGGACCCAGCTGGCTGCATCCAGTAAAACAAGTCTGGCTTCTGCCTGATTTTTCCATCAGTCAGAAGATGATTTGATGCTCTGTCTTTTGCTCAGACACTTATTTTCATGGAATTTGTTAGAAATTGTCTTTGAGAATTCTTCTGTTATTTCTAACTTGTCTTAAACTGTCCAAAATGTCCCTAAGGACAAATAATATATATATGTATATATATGTATAGTTTATATTGTAACAATATTGCTAAATGATACAGAGATAAACACCTATAGTTATAGATATCTATCAATATATAGGTATAAACAGATAATATGATCTCATCATCCCATTTTGTTAGAAACAGTCCTTGGGCCAGGAACTGGGGTGCTCTGTCCTTTCTCTCTTGTCCCTGCTACCATGAATTTCTTAGGACAGGGGTTTAGAAATGATTCTACCTTTATTTGTCTCAATGACATTGGAAAATAGGATAATTTCAATAAGAGCTGAAGCTGAGATCTCCGCAGCCCTGAAGCCACAGTTACCAAAAGCATGCACATTAGCAACTTTTCATTACATACATGTGGAAAACATGTAGCTGGATTACCATGCAGCAAAAGGCATCAGGAACAGCACTGTGGGCAGAGCCTTTTCTCTTACAACTGTGTAACTGAGGTTTAGGCAGTCTTTTCAAAGTGAGTTTGGTCTAACATTATGGGAAGCGGGCATCTAATTCAGCCTCAGACTGCCTTACTTAAGGCAGAAGCCTTATCTGAGATTATGCCCCAGTCCCAGTGTGAACCACTCATAATTTTGAAGCATTTGCATGGAACAACTTGAATTTTAATCAAAAATCTCCAAAACATACTATTTTTTATGAAGCTTTGGGAAGGGCAATTTACAATCCAGCCTCATACTTGTCTTTTATCCTGAGAAAAGGGAAGGAGAGAGAGGTGGCGGGAAAATCTGACAGAGAGACAATTTAAAAAATTCAGCTAAATCTATTTACATATTGAAACCCATGTCAACAGATAAAGGATAGATAAAAGATGTTACTCACCTTTTGTTTTAAGAACGATAACATTTCATGCAGTGATTGAGCTAGTATAGCTATCCATATGATTGCCACCACCTCCAAAATCATAGCTTTGATACTAAATTTGTACATTTTCAGCTGGGTCACTTGTACCAAGCAATCTCAGGATAGGACATTTTTCAAAGAATAACTATCAAACAGGCAAAACCTTAAATCATATTCTGCCCTCTTCAACATCTATCTTGTGGTAAAGGCAGTCAGCAATGATCAGAAAAAGGATACCATTGAGAGAGCTAGCTACAGTATTGCTCCCTTCAATGTGATGTGAGCCTTAATACAATTCTGTTCCTTCTTCCTGTATGCCCACCTCTTAGAAGAAGCACATTTTCCACTAGCAGCTGTAAAGCAGAAATCAGTCCTTAAGTTAGGATGCTGATTTCACTATAAAGAAAGAATTAATTCAGGAAGAATTAGAGAATGAATAGCAGCTTTGTGCTAGTAATTTCAGATTATAATCTGCTATGTAAAACATTGACTGGCTGATCAGCCAAGCCACTCTCCCCTAAAGCTGAGTGTTGGGAAGCAGCACCAGTCCCACATACAGAGCTGTCCTCAGTCTTGAATTTTGCACTGAAGGAAAGTAGGCATAGAAGTGACAGAGGTACGAGATATGAGTAGATAATGGAAAGAGGCTACATCAAAGGTAGGTAACTTACACCAGAATTATCTTGGTCTGTGGGAAGAGAGAGAAAAGCTTTCTTTCGAGCTGAAACAAAAGAGCACAGACTTAAATTCTCCTGTTGCCAGGCAAATTAAGGGAATTTTTTTTTTTCTTTTAAATTATAAACTGCGAATGATGCTCTCTCAAAGCTAGTTCTGTGTCTACAGCAAAGCAGTAACAGAAAAGAAGTATAAAATCCTAGTCTGAAGGCCCTCATCTTCCCAAGAGAGTGCCCATGGACACACACAAAAGACGCTCCTGCAGAGTGCATGCATGTAGTAGGGATAAGAGCTGAATAGAAATGATCTTGATATAAACGAAACTTTTCATATTTTTGAAATTGAAGAGGTTTAGGAGAATCATAAATCTGAAAGCTGTTCCCTCAAATAATTTCAACAGCTTGAGGCAAGTTCATTAAAACAATGCGTCGCCAGTTTTTCAGCTGAGGCAAGTTCTCTATCGGACAGTGGTTTTGCTATCTGCGAAGAGCTTCTTGCTGAGTTCTCTCAAGGATGGTGCTGGTGTCTTGTTACTCTTCTCCTGCTGAAAGTTAAACTGGTTTCAGCTAGTCAGTGTTGCCTGATGGATCTAAATAAAGCAACAGTGAGCATACAAAACATACTCTGATACAGAGTATGATTGCCATGGGAAGCCTTCCAAATTCAAAACAGCCAGGAATTTTAACCTTGGAGCCAAGGCAGTTCAAATAAGGGGGAAAATTGCCTTCTGAATTTAATTTGCAAAGTAACTAATAGGAAAAGAAGTAACTTGTACATACTTCTCTTGTCTTCAAATGATAAGTATGATAAAATATCTGGAAGATGCAAAACCCAGATTATCTAAGACCTATGATCTAGCCAAAAAAAAATGAACAATACCCATACATGTGAATAGTAATGAAAAAAATTAAAGCCTGGACATATGTGTAACATTTCAGTTTGGCAACTAATGTTGAGATACAATTGTGTTCATATGTAGCACAGTTTTAAGCATGAATGGCTTGTTCCATTAGAACGCGTGTATTTTTCCCAACTCCACTACTTGGACTGAGACAATGTCTCATTTTTCTGCACAAGTTCATCTTGTTTCACTTTTTGTAGCTATGAAATACCATTTGCATGACTTCAGATTATATTGCTGGCCTATTAGGGCTTTGGACTTGATGTGAGAAATAGAGTTGGATGGGAAAGAGTTCCCTGTGCTCCATACATAGAGTCCCACAGTGTCTTACATCCTAGATACATGTCACATCCTACAGCTTTTGTCAATATCACATGGATAGTGTTGCCTATTAATGCTTATGTTTCTGGTTTTGAATCCCATGCAGTCTCATACAAAAGCTGAGAAATGTTGCCTACCAAATCTGGGACATATATATATGTGACTATAAAAAAACAGGTGCTGACAGCACAATTTTCTCAGTAGGAGTCTTGTCTAATATGAAAGAACCTGGGAAAATCTAGGCAGAGAAGTGTGTTCTTTCCCCATTTCCTACTCTTTCTTCATATTAATGGGAAAATCATAATTATCCCATTTTCAAACCACTTAGTTTTGCCATGTAACATGCTAAATATAACACTGATATTACTGCTACTACTGATGACAAATTCAAGTTATTTTTATGATAACATGACTATAATGGTACAAAATCATAGATTTTTTTGGAAATCAATGACATTTTCTTAAAATACTGCTATTATTATATACTAGTACATGGTCATCAAAACAACTGAATGCCACATGGAATTCTGAACTCAGAAAATGTACTAAAAAGTCCTGCGCAGCAAGATAATCACAAAACACACTTGTGAGGTGGGCTGATGCCAATCTGATGAAGTTTAACCACGACAAATACAAGGTCCTACATGTGGGTCGGAGCAATCTCAGGCACAGTTACAGGTTGGGCAGAGAAGAGATTCAGAGCAGCCCTATGGAGAAGGACTTGGGGGTGTTGATTTATGAGAAAATGAACATGAGCTGGCAGTGTGCTCTTGCAGCCCAGAAAGGCAACCATATCCTGGGCTGCATCAAAAGGAGCGTGACCAGCAGGTCAAAGGAGCTGATCCTGCCCCTCTACTCTGCTCTCATGAGATCTCACTTGGAGTATTGAGTGCAGTTCTGGTGTCTTCTACATAAAAAGGACATGGAACTGTTGGAACAAGTTGAGAGGAGGGCCACGAGGGTGATCAAGGGACTGGAGTACCTCCTGTATGAAGACAGACTGAAAGAGTTGGCGCTGTACAGCCTGGAGAAGAGAAGGCTGTGTGAAGATCTCATAGCAGCCTTCCAATATCTGAAGGGGGCCTATAGGGATGCTGAGGAGGGTCTCTTCATGAGGGACTGTAGTGATAGGACAAGGGGTAA
>JASSUY010022711.1:0-15653 GCA_032466535.1 Forpus xanthops
TCATCAGTGAGTCATTGCCATGGTAGAGAAATTGAGATTACTAGGCTATCAATAGGTATTTACTTTTCTTAGTCATACCAATGACTCACTAACAATATAATTCTTTTCTATTAATTCCCTCTTATATGTAGCTTTCCATTTACCTGCCACTGGGATGTTGTGAGTGGTTCATCATAACATTTTCTATTGTATGACTCAGTAGAATGAAAGACAATAGGGCAGAAATCTGTTTGTGTCATTTACATCCAGATTTTTTAATTTCTGATTCCTTTGGTTTAAATGTATCCAATTTGATTTAAAATCCTCTGTAGCCAAAGTTTATCCTGTATTTGATAAGATAAATTATACTCTGCTCTCACTTGATGTCCTAGCTTTTGTAATTTAGCCATTCTTATAGTTAACATACATTTTTAAAATAAAGAGTATTTTATGATAACCCTTTGGAATTCTGAAACAAGTCACCTTTTCCTACATGACTTCTCCCTTTAAGATCTCTGCTCTATTTTTTTCAAAGCAGTTCAATATTACAGTACATGGATTCTCTTCAGCTTATAAAAGCTTTTGCGGTAAAGAAAGATGCAAACTAAGTATTGTAAATGTTTATAAAATTCCAGCCACAAATGGAGTCACTCAGGCTGCACACCATGAGCTAAGAGATGGAAAACATTTTTAAGGTTCATAATTTTTTGATCTTTCATGGGACTTAGGGTTAATTTAGATGACAGGAGAAGTCAAGCTTCTTCATTACCAGATGAGAACTCACTATTGGGATGGAGTAATGAGATAAAATATTAATATGTTTTTAATGGTCTTTATATACAGTTAAAGTGTTCCCATGCACTCAGATGATCCAAATGCAGGTTATTCCTTGCAACTGAGAATCAATTATTTGCAGAAAGAGGAAGAGCCCTCAGAAGAGCTCTCTTCCACTATTAGTTTGCAATTGGGTAAGACAATGAAATATTAAATGCTGGAGATATATATCTTACATAAGAACTGAATGGTTGTTAACAACAAACTGTGGTTTATTTCCCCCTGTTTTTAAATAAAAGAATAATTTGAAATCCTTCTGTTTTGAGTGAATTGCTTGGTATCTTCCTGGAATATTGAAGGTAACTTGATCCCACTGAAAATGCATATAGACCTTACCTTAGCATACAGATGCCTCTGTGTAACAAACCCAGAAACACAAGCCTTGTTGATAACAGGTTATCTACTCACGGATCTGGGATTTGGCTGTGTTGTAACTCTTGGACAATCAGTGGTCTTCCCACACAAAAAATGAATCAGTGCTGTGTTACACTCTGCTACTTAAAAAATGTGATAGAAGAAATTTAGTGTGCTCATGCCCTATTTAAATTTCAAAAGGGCATTATTTCAAAGTTATTGAAATGGCATGGTCCTCAGAATGTAACTTTTGAGGTTTTATGTCTTACAAAACAGCCCATTAAGTAATGCTCTAATAAAATATTCACAAACAAGACCTTTCTTAAACAGGACTTCAGGATGCTTGAGAGTATGTCTTCTCACAGCCTTCTAGTGTAGTGAAGAGTTGAGGCTGAGAATGCAGAAAAACAGGCAAGCAGAGTTCAGGAAGTGACAGTAATGTTGTAGTGGGAGATTTGCAGGGAGAAATAAACCAGTATTTTTCATTAGACTAACAAAAACAACTTGTAGCAACCCAAACAAAACCACCACAACAACAACAATAAATAAGCCCCCCAAACCCAAAAAACCCCCACACCCCCCCCAAAAAAAAAAAAAAAACAAAAAAAAACAACCCAAAAAAAAAAAAAAAAAACCAAAAAAAAAAACCAAAAAACCTAAGCTTTTTGGGTTCTGATGTTTTGTCAGATGTGGTTTGTTTGTACACGCCAGCAGAGCGTAAAAGGCAGCCCTGCAAACCCAGGCATTTGTGCTTAACAGACAGAAACCCACATGCAAGCTGCAAGAACAATTTACTAATCAACATTAGGCTCAATCCCAGAAATAAGTGCTTCACAAAGCAACTGGACCTGCAAATCATTCCTGCTGTAACTTAGGGTTTTTTTGCTTGACTGTCACCCAGGAACCTTCCCACTTACACTGGGACAAGCCTCTAGAGTCACACTGGGAGTGTGTTGCTAGGTAAGGCTGAGGGAAAGCAGCTGGAAAGAAACACTGGGTATCAAGAGGCTTGATCCGTAAAGAGGATGGCATCATTTCTTTTGAATCACCCAAAGGCTTATGTGGTTGGTTTTTATCAGTTTGTCTAATAAAAGACATCTTTTCCCATGTTTCTACAATCTCATATTCACCGACAATCATGACTGAAGGCATTTGTGTGGATGCCACTTTGTCCACTTCTCAGACGCTCGGTCTTTCATAGGTAATCCCCTACAGTGATCTTGCAACATGCACAGACTGATGTTACTGTTGAGATTGCCTTTCCCCAGAACATCCTGCTAACCTTGGGAGGAGAGCCCAAGTGCCTGTGGTAAGGGGCACAGGCCTGCCTGAGCCCTGCTGTGGAGGTGTTTTGTGATCTGCTTGGGGCACAGTCCAAACAGCTGAGCCTGGCTTTGTTTGCTTTGGAAGGGGCAGAGTTTTCACTGGATGATGAGAAAAGCTGGGCACCCAGGTCGTGAGGGGCCAGGTGGGATGAGCAGCTGAAGGATGACAAAAGACAAGTTCCCTGACAGCACAAGTGCTGCTACGTTTGTCGGTTGTCAGTGACACACGTGATTTGCCACATGCTCATCCTAAAATGAAGATACTCTCTATCTTTGCAGACTGTGCAGTGCCTGGAGGAGTTTGGCTCAGGCTTGTACTAAGGCTTACGTCTACAGAGCTCAGCCTAAACCAGTACCTTACTGATAGCACAGCTCTTCCTGTTGTCCTCTTCGAGTCCTGAGTGATTCCCGGACAGCTGTTGAAGGTGGTGTGAATTCAGGCCATTTACACCGCTGTCATGGAACGAGGGCCAGTTGCTGTACCGCTGGGAGGGGAGAGCAGATTTTCCTTTGGAGAAAACGGGAAGTCTTTACAACATTGTTGCTTCGGTTTCAGACAACACTCTTGGAGTTTACCATTTCCTCTTCTCTGGCATTCTCCCTGCTTGGCTGTTATGTCAGGTCAGCTCCTTGCACAGCAAGGACTTTCTTCCTCCTCCCGTACCCTGCAAGGCAGCACTACCTTGTCCTGGCCGGCAAGGTCCTTCCTGCGCGTTGACAATGGTTACTTTTTCCTTCCCAGTTTCTCCGAATATTCGCAATTCCAGAGGGTTCCCTGGATGCGAGGGGGTTAGGGAAAGGCTCCCACAGCGCGCGACTGCCCCGCAGGGAGGCGGAAAAGGCCTGACAGTTCAAACCGCACGGGAGCTGCTTGTCAGACCGACCTTGCACCCGCCTCTGCGGAGCTGAGGCGCTCCGCAGCGCACAGTCAGCCGCGGCGCTGCCCCACGCCCCCCGCCGGACGCCCTGAGGGGCGGCAGTGCTGAGGCGGGCTTCCCGCGCCGAGCGTGTCTCCAGGCCAGCGTGGATCGAGAGCCAATCAGAAGGCGCCGCCAGCTCCCGGGTGGGCGGTGGCGCGGGCTCCTGAGCCAATCAGGCGAGGAGAGGGGCAGAGGAAGAAGCCGGGGGGAGGAGTGGGGCGCGCACTCGCGCGCGCGGCTGGGCCGTGGGCGGGGCTGTGGGTGGGGCGGTGGCGAGGCGCGCGCGACGGCGGGTAAACAGGGCGGTGTGGAGTGTGTGCCGCTGGGCCATGGCGGCTGCTCGGGTTGAGGTGCTCGGGCTGCTCGGCGAGGAGGTGAGGCCTGCGGCCGCCAGCCCCCAGCGCCGCCTCTCCGCCGAGGTCGGGCGGCGCCTTCCCCGCAGGGCCGGGGCTGGTCTCCCCTCAGGGCGGAGGTTTCCTGCGAGCCCGCCGCTGTCTGGCGTGGTGGCGGGATTGGGGAGCGGGGCTGAGGTGCGGAGTCAAGCGGGGCGTTAGGTGCTGCGGGGGTCCTCGGCGGGCCCGCCCGGGAGCGGGCCAGCGCGGGGCCGGCTCTCCGTGCCTGCTCCCCTTGGCCCCGCTAGCCCTGTCCGGTTGCCGGGCAGTCAGGCGGCTGTCGTGTCCCCAGCAGCGGCATTCCTCTCTGCAGGCTGCTGTTTGAGCTGTGCGAGCCTCCCGCTATGGGCGGGGAAGTTCTCGAGCGTTGGGCAACTTCCCCGTGACGGTGCTGGATGGGTGCAGTGGGGCCGCGTCTCCCTCCCTCCCTGCCCCGGTGCTGAAGAATAAAGTCTTTGTTTCGGGCTGCCTCAGGCAGTATTTAAACCACTGAAGCGGTGCGCGGGTTGAAACTACAAAAGATGGTTTGGGGCCTGAGCTATGGTTCTTCTCTGTGCGCTGCCATGAGCGGGAGTATGGGATCTGGTGTGCGGTACTGAAGGTGGTTTCTGCAGCCACTTCTGTCATGAGGTCCTGACTCCTGAGCAGGTGGATCTTTGGAAGGTGACTGGCACTGGTGTACCCGTTACTGTGCGTAATGGTAGACGGATGGGGTGAGCGTTGGCATCATCACTATGGTTTGTGCATAGGGCAGAATATTGATGGAACAGTTAACTTCATCAAGAAGAAAGGTCACGTTGTTTTTTAATTGCAGGTACAGGAAGACTAAAACCTCAGTCCATCCAAAAGCTGTTTGGTGACCTGTGCAAAATGTCAGTAATGTCTTTGAGCCAACTGGATATTTCACAAAGTGGTCTTTGATCAGCTCTTTGTGCCCAGGCAGTGATGATCTCGGTGTCAATGCACACTTGTCCTTAGCAGGAATTAACTTGATTAAAACTTTGAAATATTATTCCTGGTCTGTGATAGCATCTCTCAAGTTCTGCTTTACTTCTAGAGAGCTAAGTATAAAGCTCTCAAGTTGTGGGGTTTATGTTTTGTGTTTGTTTTTTTTTTTTATTTTAATATTTGAATTGCATAGGAGTTCTAATAGATAAAGATGCCAGTGTGCTGCAACGGTTGCATAGTGCTTCTCATTGCAAGATCCTATTTTCAGTTGCTAGTAACTTTTTGAGGCTGTCTAGTTGGACTAAAACATTCCATGCCTCAGGCTTTTCTTTTAACTTTATTAAACTTTTTGGTCAGTTTAGTTGTTACAGTATTTTGAAATCTGATCAGAATTGAATTATTCTGATCTTCCCTACATCCTTCTGAACATGAACATATTCCTTTGGAACAGCTAGGGGAAGAGAGAGAAAGTTTGAGTATGTAACAAATCATCAGATCCAACTTCTGTAATTCAAAAGCTTAGCCAAACTGTTTCAAGTTACAGATGTGAAAAGTGCGGTTTCTTTATGATCAGACCCTGATACTCAGTTAGTGCTTATTGGCTCACATGTAAAGGACTCTGTTTTCTTCATTGTTTTCACATGTTATTCTGCATGCACAAGTGACAAAATGAACTAACTTAGGGTTACAGGAAAACTGCTGCAAGCTGCTTTGCCTCAAGTGCTATAATGGAAGGGTTGTGCCTCTCTAGATTGTATTTTTTTGTCTTCTCAGCATTTAACTCTGGAAGACTGCATACACAATTCACCACAAAGCCACAGAGTCAGAAACCCAAATCATATTGAAAGTAGCATCAAGGAGTTCTCTATAAAAATTGTCTCCAACCCTGTTCTGCAAGCTTTTCAGAGTCTGTTTGCACGCTGCTGTTTCCCAGGGCTGCTCTGCAATCCATTCTGAAAGATGGATTTGCTTGGGATATGAATTGAAATTGTCTGGTAAAAAGGAAGTGGTGTTATCTGCAAAACATCCTGATTTGTTGTAGCTATTGCATATAATTGTATGGTTACCATAGTAATTGTATATAAATGGTAAATAACAAAAGAAGGTGAGAAGCTGGTCTAATTGTTGAGGTAGTTGAATGCAGTGTTAGAATGTGTGTTTGTCCTTAATTTATGTGGTTCATATTTTCTTCTATAAAATGGATAGAGTATCATGTTGTCATCCGTCGGACTTCTTATGACTTCCTTGGATATTGACGTAATGAGCACTAGAAGAGTCAATGGGGAAAACTAGTAATTTTCTATCCAGAGCAGGGTCTATGGCATACTCGGATACATTTACCTTTGAAAGTGGTTGCAAGCGTTGGTTGAGATCCACAGGAGCAGACTTAACGCCATTGCTGCTGTTTTTCTGTGTTGTAGCAGTGTTAACTATGCTGGTGTTCCTGAACATATTTTGAGGGGGGTTGTCCATAACTACAGTTTTTTTGGCTGAGGAACATTCTGATACAAAACTTTAAGGTTTCTAAGACTTGTATTTCAGTGGGTTAAACACTTTGATCGAGCATTTTCTGACACTGAGCTATTCACTTCCAGTTACTCTGCCTTTGTGACAATTGACTGCAATATTAAATAAGCATTACTCTAAGAGTTAATTTCTAAGAGGTGTTTGAAAGGCTGAAGAAAGTATTGTTGGTATCACGGTTAATACTCCTGTTATTTCTTTGGTTACAAAAGGAATAACATTTTCCAGTGTTCTGCTGTGTTAAGAAATTAACTGTTGACAAGATGTCCAGAATGACAATGTATTTATTTCTGTTTTTTATTAAAATGCCTGCTTGCACTACTGCGCTTTGGAATGGCTTTTATTATAATGGCACTGCCTGTTGATATTCATCTACTTCATAGCCAATTCAGTTTAAAGATTTCGTTGTGTTGGTGTTCTTAACACTCCCAGCTTGACTTAGGGACTTTGGTTTTTCGCATAGCTCTTTTTATATTGCCTATATAGCATTACAAGGTAGGTAGCTTTTTTTATCTGTCATATCTATTATTTTTGATCTGTTTCAAACTAGTAATGGGAACTTCTCACAGGCAAAAATACACTTTCCACTCTTACGCATGGTCATTTCAGGTTTCTCTGTCACTTAAGAGCTCTCCTATGTAGACCAAATGTTCTTGTTTTCTGCAGGTCACAAGTTTTCTCATAAGCATGTGGTATTCCATTCTGGAAGGTTTGGCTATATTTTTGTATTCCTTCAGGATATACTTCTGGAGTAGGTTATTTATGGTTATTTCGTTTGCTGCTGGTAAGCTGAATGTCTTGGGTACATAGTTTGTCTTCTGTGCTGCTGCACACCTTACCCCACAGTCCTTCTCATATTGCTGTATTTTGGGGATTATGCTGATGACCAGAAATCTGTAGGCTATTGCTTGGGAGACTGGCATGGCTCATCTTCCTCTGGATTGTTTCTCATGTTAACCTTTTTTTTGTTGTTTTTTTTTTTTTTTTTTGTTGGTTCGTTGGCTGTTATTTGTTTAAGAGAAGTTTGTTGGCAGACAGGTAACTCCTTAGTGGACTCTTGTCTCCAGTCTTTTCCTTAATTTGCAAATGAAAAGCGGTGTTAAATACAATCTGTACTAACAGCCTACATTTCTTGAAAGATGAGACTTCCTTATTTATGAAAACAAATTTCTCCTATAGTACAAATAACATTTTAAGTTTTTAGTTAATAAGACTGCATTGTAACCAGCAGGTGGAAATTGATGACTTGTAAGCATAATCGAGATTGATGAATGTAGTTCTATAATAGGAATCTTCCTGAATCTAAAACTTGCTTTGCTTGCTTTGAATTTCCTCAAAGAAATGGCTCTGATAGACGCCATAGAGGGGAGGAAAAGAGTGCTCTTTGGGTTGTGAAGGAGCAATCAAGACAGTAGTCTCCTTCCTTATTTCCATCTCCTTCTGGAATGTTAGCATTGCCAGTTAGCGTAACTGGTGGTGCTGACAAATCTTATCATTAGAGGTCACCTAACATACGTGTCTGTCTAACTTGCAAGGTCTGAATATTGCATGAACTACTTTCCTTCAACTAAAGCTCACCATTGTGTAGGAAATGCTTTCTTTCAAATGAGATTATAAGTTTTAACAGTAACTTCATTTGGTCTGTTTCTTATGCTGTCAATTTTGTATCTGTCTCCTGATGGAATTGCTTAAGCTACATATAGAATATGTAAGTGCTCTTAGCTAACCTGATCTTATAATTATGTGCTGGAGTTCTTTTGTTTTAAGATCTGAATAGTTTTATTTAAAATTCTTAGTACCTCTTTCTTTATAATATATGAGGAAGGTCTGTTCCTGAACATGGTTTTTGACATTTGAAGAATGTTAGTGTCTTCTGGAGTGCTCAAGGAAAAACCTTCTGTTCTAACCCCAGTGTAGATAATGGAAGAGCCAAATCCTTAATTATTCAGACTCTTAAAGTTTTCCTTGAGATGAAAGACTGCTTATCTCTCCCCTAAGTGCCATTAAGGAGTACGTTTTTGTTGTGAAACACACATAACTTTTATGGTCGCTAATGAGCTCAAAGTAAAAAAAAAGCCAACAAAAAAAACCAACTAAACTACAACAAACAACTCCCCCCCCCAAAAAAAAAATCCCAAGAAAGCACCCTAAACCAACAAAAAATCCTCCAAACTCATCAAAACAAAATAAAAAGCAAACAAACTTGTAATGCTATTTGAAACAAGTGCTCTTGGTTGGGAGATACAGCCGAGGAAACTTGCTAAGATACAGGTTGTTTAACTTCCAGCAGCACAGTGGTGTCATCTATTAAAATTGTCAGATGCAAGAAGCTGTGTAGTCAATTGGACTTTAGGTGTAAGTAATTTTTCAGTATTGTTTCTTAGCTGCTCCTAGGCTTCAGAGCCTTTTATGTTATGCTGTCTTTAATCAACGATTTATGCTTGAAATACAAAGTAGTTGGGTAAAGCTGTTACCTTGAGTGAGGCATCTCACAGATGCAAGAAGCGTGTTATAAAAGAAACTGTATATTCATGGTGCATATCTCTTATGCAAGTACTTATTTTTTAACAAGGTCTTGGCTTTAGTGCACTTCCACCCATGCAAGTGTCCTGACCTTTCTTGCTGTTTATAGCTGTTACTTAGTAAGGTCAGCAGTTTGTGCAGATGTGCACTGAACACTATAAAAGTTGATAATCTCCTATTTTTTCTCCTCCCTTCTACTGACTTTTTTAATCTCAGTATGTGGCATGGGAGGGATCGCTCTACATGGGATGCAGAACACATCCAGCCCATTGAACAGCCCTTCCTTTTTAGGCTTGGCTGTTCTGTGGTTTCAGTTTTGAACTTCCAGGCTCTTGGTAAGTTTGTTTCAGCTTGCCTTATCTGCACATACCCAAATATGAATTTTCTGTTATGTCTGTATGCTATGTGCGGGCATGATATGAAGTTTAAGAAATCTTTAATATATAATTCCAGATATTGCCGGAATCTTCAAGGGTGATGCTGCTGTGCAGTTTCATTGTTGTAACATCTTCTAATGCTCTTTTTGTGGCTTGACTTAGTGGTAGTTGATTCTTGACCTATCTAACTGGAACAAAAGAGTAACAGGATGTTGTTGCCTAGAACAGTTCTTTACTGCAAAGCATATTCTCTGTTAGACTACTTCAGGTATTTTTGTATTGGCTTCCTCAAAAAAAGCTCTCTAGTCGTCCAGCAGATACTCCCATTTTATGCTTTACATTGGACTAGCCATCCTGGGTTTGATTTTTTGCTTGCATCCTGTGTGAATCTTCTTTGTAGAAGTATACTGTAAAAGAAAAAACAAAAGTTTAAACCAAAGATTAAAATAGGAAAGCCAATATTTTTTTTTTGTACTAGTCAAATACGTACTCTGAAAAGCCCCTCCTAAAAGCTTCTCTATTACTAGACAATTATTGTGTTTTATCTGAATTTTGTGTGTGTCTTACGCACTTCAGTCTGCTACTTCTGTGTTGTAGGTGATTGATTTGAGTCAGATTCAGATAGGCATTTGCTGGAGGTTTGGGATGTGTCAGAAATCATTGTTCAGCAAGTTGCAATCTGTTTCTCGGGTTCAAGACTCCTGTAAAATTGTTTGGACTTGAAGTGTTTGCATTTAATGTCAGAGCTTTTATAGCTAGAGTTAGGTTATAGCATGTTGTTACTTATTTTGCCTTACAGCTCCAGTGAAGGAGAGCGGTTAGTGTAACGCGTTCACAGTGGAATTATTGCAGACCTATGTTGCTGGCATAACCTAGTGTTTCAGTGCACAGAAGGAAAAATGATGAGATTTCTTTTCCCACTCCCTGGCTTCAGGTACAGGCAGCAGCTAGTACTTGCAAGGTGACCAGCTAGAACTTCGTTGTGATCTCGTCAGTCTTCTCACATTTGGTTTGTGTTGGAAGTATTTCATCATTTGCAGTCTGTGAAACTGTCAATGCACTCTATGGGCACATAGGAGTGTCTGTGCGCATGCATGTGCACACATGGATTGGAGCCTACCTTCAGGGGCTTGGATCACACTTGCTGGTCATTCTGTGCTTTAGTCAGTGTTCTGTACTGTAGTCATCACCATGTCACAGTATCTTAATTTATGCTTCCTTTCTCACTTTTTCTTTCTGCTTATTCTTCTGTCTTCTGCTCCATCTTAAACTTCCACCACTGAAGCAGGAGTCACTTTCCCAGCTTTATATTCCTGCTATGTGAACTTTGGAAGGTTGTTGGTGAGAATGGGCTTTGGTAATGTTTGTCCTTTATGGTTATTGACTACAAACAATTGGAACCCAGGCAAGGTCATTTGATTCTGATCATGTTGTGAGTGCCTTTTAAACTCCTTAAAAGCTTGTCATTTCTTTCCAAATGCTGGTTTCTTGCCCAGAATGAATAGTTCTGAATCTCACCTTAATATGTATTAATTGAATCTAGGTAGATTCGTAGTGGCTTTTTGTGCAAATGAGCACTATCCAGTTCTGGAAATGCCACCTTGTTAGCCTGACTCTTGGCTTTACTGTGTAGAGAAAACATTTTAAAACTAATAGGCATACGAAGTATCACAGGCTGGCAGGCATTGGCTTTAAGGCTTTAAGTTATTGATTGTCTACATATCAGCTCAGAAACTGATTTCATCATCTTATTCTGTAAGATCTGTTAGTAAGCAGATTCATTGTCAAGGGGTTGTGAAAATGGCACGGGTTAGCAGACCTTCTTGATCTGTTGGCTATTTCGATCAGTTAATCTTAAATGTGTACTTTAGCATGCACTAATATGACTAGCGATAGAATAATGATAAAATCTGAAAGTCTGTAATAAGATAACTAACTTGCTTCAACTCTGTAGAGGATGTTTTATCTGACTTAATCAGACTAAAAATTTCTGGACTGTGCAGTCTCTGTAATATATGGTAGCCTTATCCCCACCTTTACTGTATACCACAGCTTTAAATATATTGTGTAACCTCTAAATATAAATTATCTTTGAATTTGTTAGGAGCAGACTCAGATAAACACTTGGTGTCATTTGGATTTCAGTTTTATGCAGCCACTCCCTGGCAGATTCAGTAGTTTAACAAGTGCTTATTTTCCCACACTGTTTTTACCTGATTCAGTCTGGAGTACTTGTGTTCTTCAAGGGAACAGCTTTACAACTGATGGTTTTAACAGTGAAATGATCTTCTTGTATTTTGTATATGATGCTGTGTTGGGGCTGTTATTGCATTCTTTTCCCTCTCCTTGTCTTTCCCCCTGCAGTCTCCAAAGTGGCTGGCAGTCAGATGTCAAAAGAAGCTGAACATCTGTGCTCCATCTGTACAGACAAGCCCTGTATGACTCTGGCCAGAGCTGCTGCCTTTGGTGGGCTGTTATGTGTGCATATTTCTCAAAGTGCATGTCTGTGTTACAGAGCAGCTGGGTACTAGGGCATTAAACCTCTAAGATTCAAAGCAGCAGTGGTTTTCAGTCCCCTCAGATGCACAGACAAAATTCAGACTGACCCCTTTCATTTAATGTCAGGATTGCAAGAGCATGGGTAGGCATTTATGGCCAAGAAGAGACCCCTGGGGAGAGAAATTGGTCTGAGCAAGCAGTTTCCTAGACAAGTTGCAGTGCTGCTAGATGCAGCTGGTATGTTCCTGGTTACTTACTAGGTGCTTGTTCCTTCCAGTGCCACCAGAGCCACTGGAAGCACTGCAGTGGTGGAAAAGAGTAGTAAGGTGAGCTTAAGAACATCTGCAGAAGAGGCACAGGCTGCAGCCTTTGTGTTTCTTGGACCACAAAAACGCTATCCTGTTGCAGCTGCCTGTGGATCTATGTAAGCATTTACTAATCCACCATTTCTTGTATGTGTGGCTATGAAGGGGCAATAAAGATCTCCTGCGCAAGGTGAGTGAAATAAAAGGTTCAAAATAGCCTTCAAAACCATGAATTTTTATTACTGAACCTATTCCTTGTGGATGCCAGAATCAAATATTTGATTGTCTCTGTGCAGAGCTTATGCTGCCTAATTTTTGTCTGCATGAGATCAGCTTCAAACAGTCCTGGAACATGGATGTTTGGGTGTTCATTTGGAACATACTTGGATGTCCACTGTTTTGCCATCAGTGTGTTTGGGATGCTTTTTGTGAACTGAGGAAGCAGTTCCTTAACAGTTCTGCCTGTCATCAGTGAGCAGGGAGAAGAGGTCATGCGGTCACGGTGCAGGCGGGTATCCTGTCAGCAGGCCTCTGCCTCTTCAGGATGTGATGGGACCTTCCAGCGTTAGGCTTTTCTGACTGTGTTTGGGTTGAGCTGTCTGAATTTCTCCTGATCTGCCTTGCACACTGGTGTGACAAGAGAATAGGGAACCTAATCTCTTGTGATTAAAGTATTGCCTTTGCATGTTAGTGTGTTTTGTTTTTTTTTTCCCTGAAATTTCTAGTCTTTATGGGTTGGAAAAGAAAGAATTTTGAACTGGTTTTGTTAATCTGCGAGGATATTTTACATGGCAGTTCATAAGGAGATGTCAGCTTTCTTAGTTGTTCTGATGGGCTACATAAAATTCTGTAGCTGCCCTAGTTTGGCACTGATCCCAAATACATAAAACTGTCAGCAATGCATGTTTAAACCTTCGTCATCTCAGCCTCAGGTTTGTGGCTTCCAGTTTCCTGAGGTCATATACAAAGCAACTTGTCTTTATATAAAATAGCATTCAAATAAATTCAAATCTCTATTATGATAAAAGTAAACAAACTGTGTGATTAAGCCTACTTTACAGTCTGAGGAGCATGGATCCTATTTCTGGAATCTCCCTGTGTGGACTGGGTTGATGCCCTGTTAAGCCTGACTGCCCATGCCCAAAAGCATCTAATTGTCTTTACTTTTCTCATGCTTGAATAGCTGAATAAAACTTGTAGTCTAAGCAACTAAATGCAGATGAAAGAAAATGTATTTGTCATTTAGGGAGGTTTGTCCTATGCTAGTGTCTGCCTTTGCTTTTTTTTCTGAGGAGGAGGTGATGAGATCGTTTCTCAAGCTGGATTCTGTCACTTGGCTCCCATGGGCTGTGACTGAGGAGCCTCTTTCTGGGAGAGGGGAGTGGTGCTATGAGTGAAGTGGAGACGTGCTCAGTGAGCAGAAATGCACGTGATACTCCTCAACTTGAATAGTCTCCAGAACTTAACTGATGTTGAGTGTCACTGAAGCCAGGTAATAGATAGGAGCTGAATTGGATGGTGGTTTAGAATGCAAGACAAGGGTGATGGGTATTTTAGGATTTTTTTGAATATACAAAAGTATTAACAATCAGCTCTTCTTTATTTGATACCAACCTAGTTTTATACTTGATTTTTTCTTAAACCTAGTCAGTTCTGTTGCTGTCATAAAATATATTGGTAACATCATGTGTTACCTTAAAAGCCTAGTCATGACTCAGAATTTTGAAAGCTTGGAACTGCTACTAGTAGCTCAGTGCAGTTGGTTGTTAGGTTTTCTTTTCTGAACTATTAAGTTTCCTATAAGGAGATAATTTCCTGTGAGGCAAAGGTGGAAGGTAGACTTAATTAGTCGGTAATCGTCTTGGCCAATTGGCTGGTCAGTAGATGGGTATTGTGGATGTTTATCTTGGTCCTCTGGCAGTCACCTCAGACTATAGAGAGTGGGTTAAACTTTGTTAAAATACTTTTTATGTAGTGGTTTGTTTTCTGCTTTACCTTGTTAGCCGGTAGTCTCTGCCTCAGGATCAGCATGCAGTTCTCTCTGTTAGCTTTTGCAAACCCCTCCAGTTGGTATTGGTTAGGGAGTCCAGCCCTGTGATTGTATAGGTGACCAGTGAGAAAACAAACTTTCTGCCTAAAAGTCTGCTTTTGAGAGCACTTTTAATTCTATGTGGAATTTGGAAGTGCCGCAGGGACATCTGCTGCTTCACCCATTACTCTTGATACATATTTAACTCCTTAACCACCTAGATTGGTTCAACTTTCCTCGCAAGTGTTTCTGACAAGCTATTGCCTGTAAACAGTCCATCTGCAAAGCTTTTTGCTTTTTAGAGATAAAGCGCTCACTTGTAATCTTCCTCTGATGTGGTCACAGCTGTTGGGATCCCCCCCCCCCCACCTTGAATTCAGCAGCTTATTAGATGAGCTGTGCAGAACCCTGCAAGGTGATATTAGTTAACAGGAGGAGAGTAATTGCTTATGTCACTTCTGTGAAGCTGTAATTTGAATAATATGTACCTGGAACAGTTTCTGGTTTTTAAAAATCTCACCCTGCTGACGAGTCATTTCAGAAATCACAGTGTTTGAAGTGTGGCCTCTCTGTGCTGTGGAGTAAAAATGGAAGCAAGAATTCTTTGGTTTTGCCTTTTTTCCAGAGTTCTTTACTGCTTTATTAATATGTTTTAATTAATTTGATACCTTTTTCATTCCCCCCAAGGAAATAAATTTATCGACAGAATTTATTTCCCACCCCTTGATGAACGCCAGGATACCATTAGGTGAAAACTTACTTGGTCCATACACATTTGTCTGAGTGTTTAATGCAACTCACTTGAATGGCTGGTGGGATGGACGTGGCAGCGCATTCGTTGTGTTCTACGTGCACTGAAGGTTGAGATTGTTACACTGATCAGAGTGCGTTCTCAAAATGGTCCTTGTCTACTCTGTTGAAAAGACAGCTAAGAATTGCCTGCTGAAGAACGTGTGTAAATGGCTCCCAGATGCTTGCCTACCTGGGAGAAGTAGAAGTCACTGAGCTGCACTGTGGTGTTAGCAGCTTGGGCTAACTGTTGCAGTAGGAGAAGCTATGTGTGTGCTATGCAGTACAGCCATACTGCATGCAGTCTGATATGTGTTGCAAGGTTGAAATACAATAACTGCTGCTGCCAAAACCATTTGGAAATTTGGAAAATAGATTAACAGTCCTGTTGGGCTAAGCACCCAAACTCAAAACAAAATCCCACTCCTTTAGAATGCTGAGAAACAAAAGGAACTTTAAACCCCCCAAACCCTTCTGTATTGACTTACACAGTTTTGTGTGTAATTACACATTACAAAACATATCCATTTATCTGGATATGATGGTGATAAGACTTTAAAAGGGGTAAAGGCAAAATAAATTTGCTACTGAAACAGCTGTTTCTACAAGACAAGTAACTGCATTACTCAGCTTTCAGTGTAAATTCAAAATGATGCCAAGCATTGTTTTCACTTTTACAATTAAAAATGGATCTGAAAAACATATATGAATGCATCTTGAATATTGTCGTGGTTTAAGGCCCTCAAACTCACGCAGTCGCTCTCTCACTCACTCCCCCTCTTTCTTCCCCAGTCCCTGGGGGATGGGGAGGAGAATCAAAAGAATGCAACTCCCACAGGTTGAGATAAGAACAGT
>JASSUY010022713.1:0-14123 GCA_032466535.1 Forpus xanthops
CAGTGTTCAAGGCCAGGTTGGACACAGGGCTTGGAGCAAGCTGCTCTATGGAAGGTGTCCCTGCCTGTGGCAGGGGGTGGAACTGGAGGAGCTTTGAGGTCCCTTCCAAAACCAAGCCAGCCTGGGATTCAATGAAAGCAGTGTCTGGCACTGCCAACTAGAGAAGAAAGGCAACAACCATTCAGGCTGTTTCTTGTTGCTTTCTGTCATTGTGACAAATCTTCATAAACCCCAATCTCTGTGACTGGGGGTAAAACTACAAGAACTAAACAATGAAACAGTTGTTACTGAATTTATTACATGCAGGCACAAGAGGGTGGACTCAATAACGTGTTGCCATTATGTTAAGGAGCTGCCACAAAAAGGAAAGTAGTTTTTGTTCTTGTCCACTGAGATCAGGGCTGGCTATGGCCTCAAATAGCAGCAAGGGACGTGTAGAAACCCATTAGTTAGATGATGGAATGGTTTTTATGGATTTCCTGTGATTCATGGTCTTCAAGGATATTCAGCTTCTTGTGGTACAGCTGACCTTGCTGTGAGCTGAATGCAGGGTAGAGGCAACGTCTCCAGCATGATCTCAGCTCTGCTCTATGTGACACCCTTGCAAAGTGATTTCCCCCACTTAAATGGTAGAAATAAGGTAGCAGGAAGTATAGGTTTGTTAGATTTCCCTCAACCAAAAGGTGCAGATCCTCATCTCTTCTCCAGGGAATGCCCTGCTCATTTTTGTTGGATCCACTGTTGAAGACCCTATCTGCATGTAACTGGTGGCTTGGCTCTGACTGGGAAGTCACTCAGCTGCAGACTCACTTCTCTTTGCCTGCTCACTCAAGTGGCTGCCTGCAGCGTTGCAGAGGGGGCTGTCACAGAGCTGGCCTGCCACAGCTTTTGCTTCTGCTACGTATTTTCCAGAAGAAAACAACGGATACAGGGGATAAAGGAGTAAGAACATAAACGTCAGCCTTGAGTTAAATGAACAGGGAGCGATGGTGGTTTTTTACTGCGCTTGTGTTGTTCAAGTTGGACACAATCACAGAATCAAGTGGAATTCATCAAATCATGGAATGGTTTGGTCTGGAAAGGATCCTAAAGCTCATCCAGTTCCAGACCCCTCCACTGGCAGAAACACCTTCCAATAGAGCAGCTTGCTCCAAGCCCTGTGTCCAACCTGGCCTTCAACACTGCAGGGATGGGGCAGCCACAGCTTCTCTGGGCACCCTGTGCCAGCGCCTCAGCACCCTCACAGGGAACAGCTTCTGCCTAAGAGCTCATCTCAGTGTCCCCTCTGCCAGGTTAAAGCCATTCCCCTTGGCCTGTCCCTACAGGCCCTTGTCCAAAGCGCCTCTTCTGCTTTCTTGTTGGCACAAGGCACTGGAGCTGCTCTAAGGTATTCCCTTAAGAAGCCTTCTCTTCTCCAGGCTGAACAACTCCAGCTCCCCCAGCCCTCAGTAACATAACATGGCAGGGTCTGGAAGAACAACACTAGAGCTGAAGCACACTCCAGATAATTCCACAAGACCAGGAATCACAGCTAGTAATATAAACAGCACAATCCTGATGTCTATGTCCTGTCAGCCTCCTAGGAGAGCAAAGCATCCCCCTCTAGCAGTAAGCCCGTGGCTCTGATTCTCACCCTCCTGCAATCTAATCCCCAAGCAAACCTTCCTTTCCTTCTTGCTGAACAGAACACCACATGCTCAGGGAATAGGGATGATGGGGTTGAACTCCTTGCAGAAGCACAGAGCATCTTTAGCTGTAGAAACACTCCAGAGCAAGGTGCAGGCCCTGCACATCTGAGAAAGCAGGGCCACACATTTACTATGCTCTGAATCACCTCCAAATGCTGTGTATGTTTTTCTTAATCAAACTGCAATTATTTAGGAGCATTTTCCATCTCTCTTCCCTTGTGACTCATTCTGAACAACTCCAGCAGCAGCAGCTGCTCAGTCTTACCTTACTTCAAAACCAAACCCCAAACAAACAAGAAAGCCCATGCCAACACCCCTCAAATCCCAGCATCCAGCAATTCATTCCAGCAGGAGTTTGGAGAGGAAGTGTGAAATCTCAGACCTGCTTCATACCATAGTTTTGCATCTACTTTAGCAACAACCAGATTTCACCTCTCTCAGCCTTCCAGCTGTGCAATGTGTGCATAACATGGGTACTGGTCCAGATTCCATATGCTTCAAAAGGAAGATTTATAAGGTAAAATGCCATGTAAATCAGCAAAGAGAAAACAGACTTCTGATTTGCTTGTTTTAATACTGACCTAAAGGAATTACAGTTCTTCCCAAAAGCAGCTGTGGGGAAAGAACAAACTGCAGATTATCTGGGAAGAAACAAAGGCTTCCACCATGGGGCCGGCAGTCAGGTTCCTTCTTATCTCCTGAGCAAAGAACATGACAGTTCTCCCTCAGTTAACAGCAGAGAGAAAACATAACTAGAAAATAGAAATCTGGATTAAATCATTCCCCAGATTAAACACGTTGTAATAAAATCAAGGAGAAAAGGGAGTAACTATAGAAGGCCTGAGCCAATTCACCCTGCAAAGAGTAGCTGAATCCTTCCTCCAGCCTGTGGCACATGGGGTGTTTAGTGAGTAGGACATGGGTACCACCCCAGGTTCCTCAGTATCATCTGCTGCAGAGAACTCAGTCATGGTATGGGCTATCAGATTGAAGATGCAGTTTGATTTTTTGTTGTTACTACTCCTTTCTAATTACAGCACATAGAGCATTCAAAACTTACCACACCTCACATTCAATCCCTGGAAAACACGTTTTCTGATTCCACACTTAGAGATGCTTACCCTTGGACATGAAGAGAGAATCACCCAATCACTATCCCTTCGATGTTTCCTGAATAATGAATATTAGCAAGGGAGAAAACCTTAGCTAACACTGTTATAATTACAAGACAAAAAGCAATGCCTCAGTGTTACCAGCCCACCAGAAACACAGCCACCATGTTAAAGCAACACTCTGCTACCTCCTGGAGGAGCTCGAACAATGGCTGCATTGTTTCGCAGCCTCATCTCTGCTGAAGGCCACCCACATCTCCCCTACTCCAGGGAGAAGTCAGCTCAATAGACATCCAGTCAGAGGAGAAAGCATCTTTACAAGGCTTGTTCATTTTTCTTGGACAAGAAGAGGGCTCAGCCTTTGCCTTCAAGCCAAGTCCCTGAAAGGAAGCGAATGAGTTCGAAGCTCCTGAAGATGGACATGCCTCCAACACTCAGGCATTCTGTATCACACAAGATTGATTTCCTCCAACTACAAGAGGCCTTGGGTGAAAACGATCCTACAGCCCCATGGCTGGGAGCCAGCATGAGGCTGAAGCACAAAGAGCATCGTGCTTGCTTCAAGATGTCAGGAGCTTTTGATAAATTAAAATTCATTTTGGTACAGGAAAAATTCCTGGACTCTTTTGTTCATGCTAACATGTGTGGTAGAGATTGCAAATGGAAATAAACTGCACCAAAAAAAAACCCCAACTAAAAAATGAGTCAGTCCTTCCAAAAATTAGGGTTTAACATGTTCTATTACTGTTTACTACAGTAAGAAAGGAAAACTAAATGTGATCAACCCTAAAAGTACTGGAGAAATGGAAGGAGGAACCAGCAGGAATAAACCTGTGTGCCATGCCATATGAAGTCCAAAAAGCTGTTCAAAATCAGCTGTGGCTCTGGGTACAAGCACCCCACACCGGCCATGAGCAGGGGGATGATGCTGTTAAGGCCAGAGCAGATCCCACACTGTAGAGGCACATCCTATGGGGTTTTAAAGAGCTTTCAGGATTTACCCACAGGCCAGAAGAGGTTCTGGAAATAAAATCTGCCAGATGTCCCAATATAAATCAGGATTTTTAATATTTCTCCTGATGTCCCATTAACCTCATCACTATTTCCATGCATGTCATCTGGAAGCCTTCTTGGGATGTCCAGTAAATCCAGGAGACACATGTTAGTGGCAGAGAATGAAGGAGAAGCCCTCAGAAGCCTGAATTCAACTCCTTCAGTTTGCCAAGCCTGGAACAGGGAAAGGAGAACATAAAGGAAAACAGCTTGGAGGTAAAATAAGCACCAAGTGAGTGAATGAAGCCCAGATGGATGGTAGCCCAGATCCTGCACATTGAACCAGGAGACAAGGATAGTGCAGGAATTGCAGCTTGGCCTGGGGAGGGACAACGATGAACACGACAAAAAGCATGCAGTTTTATCATGCTTACTTCAAGATCAACTTTCTGCAGCCTAAAATAACCACTCCTGTTGACATGGATTCCAATTAGGATACTGATACACCCTTGTTATGGATGCAGGGCCACTCTTCATACTAAACACTTCACAGCAGGGAATGCTACACGGCTGCAGTGGTTAGCAGCACAAAACCCAAACTCCTGCACTACAGCAGAGACACACAAGAACTGCTTGGGGCAGCCGCACACAAATACAAGGTACATTCTCCTTATATAAAACAAGAGTATCTGCCACCATCTAATCAGTGAGCACTTGTCCCTCAGAAGAAAGCTTTTTCCTTTTTCTTAATGAGAGTATTTATAACAGCTATCAGGAAAACTTAATCAGTCCTTAGAAAGCATTTAGGTATGAAGAGGTGCAAAGAGTCACTGCTCCACCCATTCCACAGCAGAAATGAGATATTTCTTGAGAGCTAAAGGGATAGAGTTTATCACATCCACTTAACCCTTTTGGGACATTCTGCTTCAGCAAGTCTTTTCAATGGGGTTAGCAGATCAACAGGGCTCCGAATTCTTCAGAGCTGGTTTCCCCCTGCCTCTTTTCAACAATCTCTCACCAAACAGCCTTTCAACACAGGGTCTCCATCCTTATGAGTTTCAAAAAGGCTCCAACTGAGGGATCACAGAAAGTCAGGACAAGGCGGTTTTGTTCCTGCCAAGTATCTGAGCTCAGATACCCCCTGCTCACTGTGTCAATCAGTTGTCTGGACTGGGTCAAGAGTTACTGGTACATCCAGACGCAATATACATTTTTACAGAGGGGCTGTCATCTCACCCTGCTCACAGAGGCAAATGCTCCTGTGCCTTCATGTTGTGCTCAGTGGTCCATATCCAGGCACAGATGTACAAAATTCTTGCAATACAAACATTTAGCAACCCACCCAACAGTGTATTTCCAGTATGGAGGCAATTCAGCCTTATCTCTATGGAAAATTGATGGCAAATCTTCATGTGCTTTTGCTTAAGATAAAACATGTTCAAAAGCAAAATGCATACTGATAAAAAATAAGAAAGGGAAACATTACAAAGGAAAATGAACTTGGGGCTTCATTATCATCGAAGTCTTTGTTGTCTTCTATTAGGATGTTCATGTCAAATACTTGAACTAGTGACCAGCAGCACTCAGACTACTGTGAGAAACCGAAAGGAGAAATCAGATCCTCTGCCCTCACTGTTTACACAGAGCTCCACAATATGAGAGGTGCTTCAAAGAGAGATAAAAATGACATTCACCCTAATCAAACTTTGAAGCTTTACTTCTAAAGAAAACCAAGATAAGATTAACTCAGGAGCACTATCTCAGCACACAAGCGCAAGTGCCCTCTATTTATTTACATACTCTATTCTGAAGCATACTGAATGCTCTCAGTTGTAAACAGAAAGCTCCTTCCCCACAAACAGGCTGCTTAAAGCACACTAGCACTGCTACATTCATTTTTTTAGAGACTAAATGCTGTGCAGTCAGCATTGGAAAGACGGAGCTTCCAAGCAAGTGTTTGTCTTTTAATGCCGAGCACTACAGAAAGCTGGCATCAGAAGTACAACAGAACCCAAAGTTTGGTGGGATGTTCAGATGCTTAACTCCCCTGCCCTGAATAGAGCACAAAACTTCCATTAGCTCCCTGCTGCTTCAGCCAGGCCAAGTCAATCCCCAGCCAGGAGACTTCTCCAGTGGTATCACCATTAACCCTCTTCATGCTGCTCAACTGAGCTGCCACGGACAACACACGCTGTTTGGTGCCAAGAAGCACTGCCAAGAGGCAATGCTGCATTCCAAGACGAAGTTCCAAACTCTGTAACATGTACAGGCCAACTCTCTTAAACTATGGGATAACGTGCACATTCCCAGTCCTGTGGCCAGAAAGCAGGACATTATCTGGCAGCACCTGCCACTACATGAACTGCAGAGAGTGTGAAATCTGTGTCACGGGGAAACAGGAGCAGGATCTCTTTTCTGTATAGACAGAATAAGAGCAGCTTGGAGGTAGCAGGAAATAATCCATTGGGTTTTCATTGTACACGGGACATGAAAAACACAAAGTGCTCAAAACAGGAACACGCACATGCACATGTAAATACTGCTTCAAGCACACCCTGTGGAGGAATGGGTGTTTGTGCTGCATGTTAAGTACTGCACAGCTGGCTGAAAAATGTAACATGCAGCATTTGATAAACACTAACTCATGACTATGGTGATACTTTACCATATCAGCCACTGGGACTTGGAGCAAGCTGCTCGAGTGGAAGGTGTCCCTGCCCACAGCAGAGGTCAGAATTGGATGAGCTTTATGGTCCCTTCCAACCCAGTCTGTGATGACTCTATGATTTTCTGCTATTTCATACTTAAAAGCACCAGACCTGCAGAATCAAGAAGTGGTAAAGTAGAAGCTGATGGTACTGAGAATCCAGTTTCCCATGGGCCTTATATTCTTCCACCATGCCAGAAGTATTACATGGCTTCAAATGTTTTAACAATGAAACACTGCATGGAGCATGTTATAAGGGCTTGTAAGCAGAGAACTGGGTGGAGAATGACAGCGATGGGGATGCTGGGCACCTGTATGGTTTGTAGTGGTTTGACACCCAGTATAAAACCAAGATTGAGTATCTCACATGACACCACGAGTCTGACACCAGTGTGACTATGCTAGTAGAAATACACATGCCCTGAAGCTTCTGCCACCCTCCAGGCCCCCGGTGAATAGCCTGGAGATGACAGACCTGTCTGAGCAGGGAGAGCTCAAGGTCTGAGTCTTGGATGATGATCTCTTTGTCCGGTGTTACTTCAAAGTTATTTAGCCTATGTCCCCGCTTTCTAACTGTACAATGGGAATAGCGTATTTTGCTGTCCCAGGAGAAGAATGTAATGGAGAAAATCACGTCAATGATAACAAGGTTTTGGTGCATTTACAGTGGTAAGAATTGTGTAAGTACCAGAGGACAGGAAAACACACTATCCTAGCCAAAAATCAGTACATTAATCACTTCACAGTGCTTTGAAGAGCAGCACAGGTTCATTTCAGAACAGTATTTAATACAATGATTATCCCTAACCCTCTTCATCCCTCCTTGTACTGTCAGCAAACAAATACCTGCACAGAAAGAGAACAGCCTCTGAACACTTCCTTTATAGGCTGAAACTCTGAACAACCACTCACTTTAGCCAAATTTATGCATCCCAGTGCATGGATGCAGGGTCCATACAGGGATTTTGCCACCCTGAAGCAAAAATGTCAGGTTGGGTATGTGCATCCAAGCAGGATGCTCCCTGGAGGGAGAGAAGAAATGAGTCTGCTGTGCCCAGTTAAAATACTTTCTTTCTCTCCTTTATATTCAGTTAAGACGACACTCTAAGCACATGTTTAACGCCCAAATGTGTCTTTCCAATGGAAAAATACATTCAGAAAGGCTTAAATGTCTGTGGGAAAGAATTTGCCTTCAGGAGAGGATCCAAACTGGTGGCCACAAATCTGCCCTGCGGATTTTGGGCAAGGCAAGAAGAAGAGTTCAGGCTGTCTCCATTTCTGTGCAGCTGCAGCATGCTGTGCACTGACTGAAGAAGTGTCTTCCCACTTACCACAGAAAGAAGCAGTAGAGTGTCAACGGCGCCAAAGCTCAGAGGATGACAAAGAAAGCACCAGAACCCCCACAAAAAATCAGTTGCTATTTTTCCAAACAATTCTAGCAACACAAGTACGGGTTTATAGATTGAAGTCACTTTTGTTCATGGAAATAAAAGTGCTTTCAGACTAAAGACTTCCATAAACTTCAACAAAAGCTGATTTCAAAGAGGAAAAGCTTTAAATACCTAAGAAATGGGGTTTTCTGCCAACAAACTGAGCAGCAGGAGGGCAGCCACGTGCCAGCATCAGGGAGTCACATATCTGCGCAGAACTTGCTCCATTGTTTCAGCAACTGATTTGCTGAGATAAAGCAACTGAGGAAGGCAAGAACCCTGCAACTTCCCTCCTGTGTGGCAGCTACATCGAGGCATAGGCATACGACCAACTATTATTCTATTAACTATGCATGGCAGGGAAACGAGGGAGGAAAAACACAATATGCCACAGTTCTTCCCCACAGAGACTCAGCCCTATCAGGGGATCATACTGTGTTATTTAAATTTGTGACACCAAAAATACCATTCTCTTTGCTCTGGAATGTAAAGAGCACTTCATAGAAATCATAGAATCATGGGATGGTTTTGGTGGGAAGAGACCTTAAAGCTCATCCAGCTCCAACCCCTGCCACAGGGGTTCTTTCAAGCCCACCACTAAGGGTCACGTTAAAAGGACTTTGAATTAAGGTAAGAAACAGAGAAAAAAAAAAAAACAACAAAATATATTGCAACTTTAATACTAATGAAATAGATGCAGATTAAAAATAGATAATCATAGAATGGTTTGGGTTAAAGGACCTTAAGATCATCCAGTTCCAACCCTGTCATGTTTTACAGGAGGGGAAAAAAGCAACTTTCCCACCTCAAAGGGGAATCTCTGTTAACCTCATATTAAAAGCTACTCTCTAAGGCAGCACTTAGAGGCAGCAGCCTAAGATAATTAAAGAATGATGGCAAATACATCCCACCACTCATCCCTTTCTCCCACCTGGGAAACCTGAAAGTCTGCAGAGACACTTAAACCTGAGATGATAGAATCAGAAGCGCCATCTTCACTCACCAGAGGTCTGACCCAGAGGGAGCTGAAAGGTTCTCATTGACTTCCCAAGGTGCTGGAAGTACACCCAATCCACTGCCAAGGAGGACTTGCTGCCAGAAACACATTCCCAGGTAGTTCTGCCTAGTCCAATTTAAACATCTTGAGCAATATCGCTCCATCCCCTCCCTCTTGAGATTATTCAGTCCAACAGATTTTATTCTTAAGAAACTGCTTCTGAAATGTAGCTGAGGACTCCTCTTCATTTCCTTCCTCCTGCTTACAGCCATCTCCTCCTTTGCATTGCTCTAAATAATATCCCTTTCCCTGCCAGTAACATAAATCATATGTATGTACGTGCACGTGAAAGATCATCCCTCTTAACTTCAACATGTTTTCATTTTCCCTAAATAAAAGCAAACCACGGAATTGATTTTGATATTTCTCCTCTACAATTTCAACCTAATTTGTTGAAAGCTGTTCTAGTATTAACTTTCACACAGCTGTCTAGAATGTTATAGGTGTGCTCCCATGACAGCTGAAGAGAAAACCTCACTAACCTCACTGATACTCTGTATATTCATTTCCAGGTTCCTTTCAGGTAGATATCAGAAATCAGTTTCGGGTGTGGGTTTTATCAACGATTATATATTTACTGTCATATATATATATTACGTTATATATTCTTTCCTTTGTGACAATACCATGCAGAGCACCCCAACAAAAGCTGCAGATAAATACACAAAGAGAACTGCAGCTGGTCAGACTCCATTCCTTCTTTACAAATTTATGTTGCCTTCACATGGGACACAGCATGCAAATGAACTGTATTTAAGCAGTATTTCAAAAACTGGATACATTAGAGAGTAATAATAAAAGGGAAAGAAAAACCTAAACAAATTTAGCTGTGGAGCTAGATACACTGGAGAGGAGCTGGGTCCTGCAGAAGGAAGCTGTGGCTGTCCCATCCCTGGCAGTGTTCAAGGCCAGGCTAGAAAAGGCTTGGAGCAACCTGCTCTAGTGGAAGGTGCCCCTGCTGGTGGCAGGGGGATTGGAACTGGATGATCTTAAGGTCCTTTCCAACCCAAACCATAGAAAGATTCTATATGCAGAAGAAAGGGAAATGTTTCGAAGAAGAAAAACCCGAACACCTCTGCAATGCTGCTCAGTGTAGCATCTATACAGATGTACATAGACATTCAAATAAACAATGTGTAAGTTTCACATTAACAGTGCCCATGTTCATGAGCAGTTTGGGCAGGAGATGAGGCTGCAGCTGAGAGCCAGGAGAGGTTAAACTGCAGCTCTGTTCAGGCAAGTTCTTCTGCATGTTCCTTCCTCCCTGCCTTATTACCTTGGCCATGAGGTTACCATGAGCAGTGGCCTACAGAAAATGTCTTTGCATCATGTGCAGCTTAACAAGGCCTTGAGGAACTACCCCAAGAAAAACAGCAAAACCCACTGAGAGAAGTAGAGCACATGTGTGTAATATAACAGGATGGAAAACAGTCCAACTCCAAGCAGGAGGTTGGACTGGGTGACCCCAAGTCCCTTTGAGCAGCATAACAAGGATTCCATCAAAATCAGACATTCTGCACCCTGGGAAATAGAATCATTGAATGGTTTGGGTTAGAAGGGACCTAAAAGCATGATTCTTACCCAACTGACTGACATCATTACACCAAGCTTCTTACCCAAAAACTAAGAGCTATGAAAGGGCCCAGCGTGACCCTTACAGAATAGGTAGCAGCAGCAGACTTCACAAAGGGGGAGATGTGAGATGGAACTTACTGTGGCAAAACAACATGCTCGAAGGAAGTAAAGCTAAACATAGCATTGAGGCTCATGAGATTACAGCTGAGCCAATTTGAATAAAAAATGGAGTATTAAAAAAGGGGGGTGCAGTATGTGTATGTGTGTATTTTGAGGGGAAGGAGGAAGGGGAAAGGGGAAAGCAATACTTGTTATTTGAGCAGGGCATGCCTTTTTTTCTTGGCAATCTTTGCCTTCTCTTTTCAACAGACACATCCTTTGGGGCCTAAATTGTGAGTTAGACACATGTACATAGAGAAACGAGCCTCTGTTTTCTGTATAACGACAGACTACTTATTTTCCAGCACAGACAACCCCTCATATCTGGTATTTAACTTACACGTAAACTAGTCCCAGCAGAGCTTCCCCTCTTAATGGCTCACACAACTCTGGAAAACGTTCTTTTTTTTTCCTTCTGCTCTTGGACTAGACTCATCTCTGATGTATTAACTCAAGCCGACAGTGAACCCAAGTCGATGCAGTTTTGTGGGCTGGTGTCGAGTGATCAGGCTTCTTGGCAGACTTGAACTACTTGGGAAGTCAGAAGTGAATCAAAGACTATTACACAGATAGAAAAAAAACCATGAGAGATTCTGACATACTCAATCCCTTCAAAATGGTTGATGTTTTGCTGTTCTCAAGTGACTCGTGACTAATAAAGTACATGGATTTGTCATCTCCTTGGACAGGACTAAAAATGTGCTTTGCTATAAGGAAAGACTACGAGGCTTTTGGTTTGGAGAAGCACCACAGACGAATACCACCCACAGCACCACTACTGCCCTTCCCCAGCATGCAGGAGATGTGTGGTGCAGAAGCACCTTTCCTTTTAGAAGTCATCTCAGGATAAAGGGCAAAGAGAGTTTCAGGATTATGTACTACATTTGAGGTCTAAATAATGGTTGTTTTCTGTGAGCTTTCATATAAAATATATACTTCATCAAATCTTACATGAGAAACAATTGAGGTATCGCACTATTATTCCTTTTATTAATGTGTGTATTTGGAAAGGCCTGCAGGAATATCAGATATAAGAAAGAAGCTCTTTCCTGGGAGGGTGGTGAGGCACTGGAACAGGCTGACCAAAGCAGTGGTAAATGCCTCATCGCTGGCAGTGTTCAAGGCCAGGCTGGACAGAGCTTCAGGCGACATGGTCTAGGGTGAAGCATGCCTGCCCATGGCGGGAGGTTGGAACTGGATGATCGTAAGGTCCTTTCCAATCCAAACCAGTCTGTGATTCTATTAAATAGGTAAGTGAAATTGTCACAAAGACTAAATGGAGCCTTGGGAAGCTAATTTCTCTAGGATCTCTTCCTAGGGAAAACAGATACAGGGTAAAATAGATGCTGCAGAGTCCTCCTGCCATCTCCCTCCCCAAACCCAGTCCTAACAGATGTAAACTTAATCTCTTGTTGAAGACCTCCAGAAACAGAGACTTCACAGCTTCCCAAGACAGTGAAGGGCTTTATTCTCTTTACCCTAGGGAGTTCTCTCCTCATATCTAAATTAAATCTGTTCTGTTGCAAATTAAGCCAAATATCTTTTGTCCCAACAATCACTGCCATTGAAGGGAAGCTCAGCTCTTCCTCCCTGGAACAGTTGTAGTAACAGCTCATAACTGCCTTCTCTTTCCCTTTGTGGTGATGCAAGCTCCATTCATTCATCCTCATGGGTCATGTTTTCTTAGCTCCAGGATGCTTCTTGCTGTTCTCACTGGACTTTCTCCAGCTGATCCATACCTTTCCCAAGATATGCTTTCCAAAACTAGGCACAGCATTCATCCCATTGAGGCCTCACCCATGCTGAGCAGAGGGACAGACAGCTTCTTGTATCCTGCTGGTTCTATTGCTGTTGACACAGCCAAACACAATGTTAGCCTTCTCTTCACAGTACACCACTGTTGACTCTGCTCAGCTGCTGTTCCATGGAAAGTTCCCAAATCATTTTAGAAGACCTTCAACTTAATCACATTCCTATTCTGCAACATACACAGGTGACTACACCTCTAGAAGCTCAATATACTGCACTTATTCCACTTCATCATATTTCTTCTGACTACATCTCCAGTTTAGCAAGATCATTTTTAAAACCAACGCCCTCACCATCCCTCCGCCTGAGAGTTCCCCATTCCCCATGCTGCTACCAGAAGTACCAAACCACTGGGCTCGTGGCTTCTCATTTATTTAGAGGCTCTCCATCTTCCCTGCAAACTCTGACAGCTATCCTGGGCCTTCAATCACTCCAGTTCTGCCTTTAGGCTGTACTAGTTTCACTAAGACCCAGTATCCATAAACGACTTGCAGGAATGGCACATGAGATGCGACACCAAAGTTTACATGAACTCAAGATTCCTCATCTCTTGTTCTCCACAAGACCCCATAAACTGCTGGAAGAGGAAGGAGATTGGTATGGCAGGATTTGCTCTTGACAAAAGCATTTTAGCTTGCTATCCATCTCCTTGCTATCTTCCAGATGCTTGCAAATAACTTTTCTGTTGTCAAGCAGCTTGATGCAGAATTCCTTAATACTTCTTTTTTAAACAGGTTTGATATTTGTCTTTTGGGGTTTTTTTTTCCCCTCCCAGCTTCTCAGCCCTACCCCATCCATACACAGCGTCTCTTATTCCTGAGGCTGAGGAAGTTTTTCAGTCCTGGTCAGAGGTTAAAGAACTGACAGGAGAAACCAGAAAACATCTCATTTACCTAAGTATTCCCTGGTTTTTCTTACTCTACCCTGACATTACAATCCTTACAACTCTGTATGCACTGTGTCTGCTGTGTTGGTGGGACAGCATCTGGTTTCACCCAAGATTTCTCCTGTGCACTCAATCACAAGCTGGCATATCTCCTGGCTTTCTCTATTCCTGCTTCTCTCACTATCACTTAGAGCTTTAGTCCTAAGCACCTTCCCTGACTTTGTGGCTGTATTTAGCCTAAGCTTTTGTACCCATCTCTACTCACCTCAATCACAGTTTTTAGATGCCTCCTTCTTGTGTTTGAGGCCTCTTTTTTATTCACACCTATCATTCTCACAGACTAAGAGGATGTCCTTACAATCTCTGTAAGTAACTACAGATGCCTTTAAATATTTTTTCTCTATGAATTTGCTTCTCATAAGATCTTACGATCTTTAGTCTACCAAATCACGGCATTTTTGATATCCCTATTTCCTAACAATTTTGAACTCCATTCGTCAAGACTGTTAATCAAAACAGGTTTCAAAGTCAAGACAGCAAATCTTAAAGCACTTTGCTATTTTACATATGATAGCTAACATTGGAGCACGGCATGATAAATGGGAGCGCTCCTCATAAAAAAAACATATTCAGCATCAAGTTATTCACCATATAGGTATATGTCAACATCATTGTTACTATGATGTTGTGAGGTTATGGGGGGGGGT
>JASSUY010022714.1:0-18258 GCA_032466535.1 Forpus xanthops
AACTTAAACAGGGGAAGTTTAGATTGAATCTGAGGAAGAAATTCTTTACTGTAAGGGTGGTGAGGCACTGGAATGGGCTGCCCAGGGAAGTCGTTAATGCTCCGTCGCTGGCGGTGTTCAAGGCCAAGTTGGACATAGCTTTGGGTGACATGGTTTAGTGGGAGGTGTCCCTGCCCCTGTCAGGGGGATTGGAACTAGATAATATTGAGGTCCTTTCCAACCCTAACTGTTCTATGATTCTATGATTCTATGCTGCAGGGAAGGCTATGGAGAAGATGTAGTTTCCCCAGTAATGCATTGGGAGAAGCAGTCATCTATGAAGCCTGATTTAGACTACTTGAGGAGGTTCCTCTGATGGGTAATTCAGAGCAGGAGCTTAAGTTAAGGACTTTGAAATAGTTTCAGAAGAAACCTTTTCTCTTATTTTTCTCACCACTGATTGTATAAAGAGGTTATGAAGATCAGCCTCACTCAGCGTTACCTCTCATTGACTTTCAGTTATTATGAAAAGAGGGGTTTTTAGTACCATTGTGCCATGTCTATGCAATATTCCAGTTTGAAACCCTGCTGTGGTACATCCAGATTTTGACAGACATCACACTGGAGTTTGATCATCTCTGCTTTACCCATTGATTTTTCTTAGAAATGGGAGATGACAGATACATGCCATTTTTCAGGTGTTAACTTTCTGAAGGTGAACATTAGCCTTTTTGAATGATGTATGGAGACATATATATGGGTTTTTGCTGTCCTTTATGAAGGAGAACTATGTGCCTGCTATGTAGGCAGAAGAAGAATAATTCCCAAGATATCTTAGTTCGTTCTATGTGGAGAGATCAGATAAACACCATCTGAAGTGAGATGTAATCCCACTTTACTCTCTGAAAGTTCATCTCTATTGTTTGTTTTTTTTTTTTTCCAGTCAACATATGTAATTTATAGTCAGAGTTCATTTTTCTCCAGCCAGTCAGTTCTCAAATGCCTCATAGTGCCAGTATGGAAGATGTTTGCTTTTTTGCCCCAGATCCCAGAAGAAAATAAAAAAAAAAAAGGGGGGGGGGGAGAAAACAGAACTTTTCTTTTTGAGAATATTTAGTTTCTTTATTGCTTCAGTTTGAGTAAAAGAAAAATTCTACTCTTAGAACTTCTGCCTCATTTAGTCTTCAGATACTGGGTTTAGGTGTCTCTCTTTTTTTTTTTCTCTCCACTAGAACATGTAATAGTCTAAATAGATAAGTAAATAAAAAGAGAGACAAGAAAGCAGGTAATGAAAAGCACCTCTCTTTTCCACCTTTGCTTCTATGCTGAGCTAGAGACCTTTCTGTCCATTCTTCTTCCTATCAGTTATGGTTAAATGCTATGGCCATGGTGCCTTATAGTGCCTTTGTGCAGTTATTTTGCTTGCTAGTAGAGAGAAAAATTCCTGAGATGCCTACTGAAGATAAGAACGGGTATGAAGACACATGTTTGATTCAGTTTTAATGAACATACAGGATAATTTTCTGTTAAATAAAGCCAAACAGTATTTCTTCAACTCATGAATACACCTGGTAGATTGATAGCTAACTCACAGTGCCCAGAGGATTAGGCACAAGGAAACAGGTTTCATTGCCAATGAAAGCTATTGGTCTGGGCTCCCTCACCCTGCCAAAGTTCAAGAATCAATCAAGGGAGTGATTAAAGAGCTAGTTCAAGATTGAAAATATTATATTTTTCCATCTTATTTCTCTAAATGAGATCTGAGACAACAGTCACATTAGAAAGGAAGGAAATACCTGTTATTACCCAGGTAAAATCACTAAAAATCACAGGACATAGGTAGCAGTGACTGTGAGCACCAGAGTTTTGTCTGGAACTCCAGACAAAAAAAAAAGCTTTTCTTTGCGGCGATGGAAGTAATGTTTTAGTCTCTAAAAACAATTGATCAGAATGATGTAATTAGCTCTAAGTAAATTTAAAGCTATAAAAAGGTTTTTTTTAACCAATACCAGAAACAGGAAAGAGGATTTGGTATGGTGCCAGGAACTAGGGCACCCTTGTGTAACTGGAAACATAAAATATTTCTGAATTGTATCTCTTCCCCAGGAACACTTGTAAAATACGCAGTTCCTATTCACAGGGAAGACATTAGAGTAAAGCCAATCTAATATATGCCTCCAAAGAGTGGCCAAGCTATCCAGAGAAGTGCCAAAATAGAAACAGAACACACACATAGATGTAAGTCAAAAGAACCCATGAAGCAGGGCAGATGCAGACTGACTGAAAATGTAGGCTTTTTAGTGCAACATATGTAGTGTAACAGGCAATAGAAAAAGTAGAAGGAAAAATGTTTTCAAAAAAAAAGTTAGGCAGACAGATTGAATATTGCAGTTATCTTTGAAATTAAAATATAGTGTCTGAAATCAATGAGAATTTAAGGTTTTAATGAAGAAGTAGATATGTGTAATATAACTTAAACAAATCTAAAGATTCTCAGTGTTCTGGCAATGCAGAAGGCTGCAGGCATTCAATTGCTATATTTGCAACTATGCTATTAGATCAATGACTAATTTGATACCAGCTGGATTGTGGAGCCAGCTGCAGTGCAACGCTGATAAGGAGCAAAATTAGACTGGAGAGATGCAACCAAGCACTGCAGATGTGCAATGAAATCATTATGAGACCAGTGGATAAACACAGTGCATCAGCAAGGAACCCCTGAAATAAGAGATGTCATTTAAAGTTTACTATTGTTTTGCAAGAATTCTACACACCGTGGCCACTGGTCTGTACAAGCTCTGGTTTCAATTGGAAAGCAATATTCAAAACAGTACCTGAGAGGAACAGGAAGTTCACTGTGATTGTTCCCTAGCATTCTAACTGTATGCAACATATTTGAAGATTCTAAGAGCACTTAGAAGTTAAATTGAAGTTAGCACAAAACCCCATAAATCACCCTAAAGACAGAATTCTGTTAGTCTTCAGTAAAACTACTGAAAAAGGCAATGTGGAAAAGCAGAGACCATGCACCCTCAGAAAGTAATGTGGAGTGGATAAATTATCTACTACTGGCCAGAAAGTCTTGGAGTAAACTAATCACAGAATTGTTGAACGAAATGCTGAGAGCCTGGGACATGTTACAATTTTTTTTTCAGGGCAACAGTGTTCACTGCGATGTTAAAACCGTGTTTTGGCATATTGATCTGAATGAGCAACATAGCCTCTGTTTTGATACATATTTTGCCAACTATCTGTAGGCTTTTATGCTCATCACTCTCAGCTTCTAGAGCTGTTCCAATATAATTATGAATAGGCGCTCTTAGTCTAGTGAGTAGCTGATGGCAATCTAAACATAGGAAACAAAAACGTCAAAGATGCATCCGTTACTAGCTCCTAAATGAAAATCTGGACAGGAGTATTAATCTAAATGCAGAAAACTTGAAAGAATTGGAGTTGGCTGTAGGTTGCATCTGTTGATTTTTAAAGGCCATGAGAAAACAGGAGCCCATCAGGAAACAAGCAAAACCTTTGATAGAAGGACAGGCCAGTCTTTCACAGACATGGACAATAGTTTTTACAAATTTTTCGCACATTTAGCAAAAGTCCATGGGTTTTTGAAATAATTAATATAGAGTGACTAAAACAAAACACAAAGTTAGAGGACCAAGAGAAGTAAAATGTTGGGACAGGGAGAAAGGAACCAAGATGCCACTCTCCCATGTTCTGATCCCTAGTTGTCAGGTCATCCAATAGTTGAGAATCTTTCTTGAAGTTTTGACCTTAACTCATCTATTTGGGTATCTCAGCTACTTGTCAGTTGTCAGCAGTGACCTTACATTTTGCATTCACTTCTTTTGTGAGTCTGAACGTACAACGCTAACAGTGGATTGCATTGATGCCTGTTGTCATTGCTTTGTATGGCTGTGAGATGTTTGGACCCAGATCTGTGGGCATAGTAGTCTTTGTTCCTACATCCTTTTAAGTAGTGATGCTGGCCAACATAATTTTGTGCAGCCTGTATTCAAGCTTCCCAGGAAAGGTCCTGGAAAACAATTGTGTTTGTTTTTTTCAATCCAGATTCTCTTCTGATATTTCCTAGGGAGCAGAGAGGTATGTTGTGATACACTGACATGTTATGGGACTTTATTTTATAAGGTGATATGAAAAAGCCTAAGGGTTTAGCTACTGACCATTTTTAATGAGAAGATATTAGTCAATCTTGGTATCCTGCCTCAAGCAGCAGCAAGTCCCAGAAAACTTAAGATAAGATGAAGAAAATAATCTCTTTTCTATATGTTTAAATTAGTTCAAATGGTCTTTAGTTGATGGGATTTATTCATTTCTTTAATGTTTATCTTTGTATGGTCATCTCATTTTTTGTTAGATTAAAATAGATAATTAGCGGATTTGACCACCAGGTGGCCTACTACACTGTGTTGTTGGCATACGCCCTAACTCGTTAAGAAGGGCGTACAATCATATTTATTAAAACTTCTGTTTTTAGATAGCGTTATTCTGTGAGTGCAACTGCGGCATTTGCAATGTTAACTTTGTCTTTTTTACTTGTACCAATCAAATGTAAGTGTGTTCATACCAGTGAGACTTTTTCAGGCTGATGAAAGGTTGCAAAATAAAAACCATACATAAATGTCCTTGAAGATTTTTGTATGGTTAAAATATTCAAAACTTTTTCTTAAGTGCTTAACGACTTTACCAAAGAACAGTTAATTTCTGTTTCTGCCATTTCTTCTACACTGTTAAAGAGGAAAAGAATAAAATCAATGCAATGGCAATTCTTCAGGCATCAATACCAAATGCTAATCACCAATGAGCTTGAAAAGTTACCTTTAATAGGGTTAATGTAGTGCTAGTGTAGTTGCTTAATGTACAAAAACTCTATGGCCTGTTCTAAAATATATATTTGTTAATTTCTTTAAACTTCTGTTCTATGGCAACATATTATACCTCCAGCATAATAGCTGACTAAATGACCTAATATTTGACTCAGATGTAGATTTGAAAAATGTAACCTATACTGTTAGGAACATGGAGTATTCAACAAGGTATACTTTTTATTTTTAGAATTGTCACTAATAATGACATTATTATTAAGATAGGAAGTACAGCCACTTTAAGAGGTGAAATCACTTTATTTATGTCAGTGAAGCACAGGTACCATGCACAAAAATTCTGTCACCCTAAAAAACAGTCACCTTTGTCAGTTTTCTCAATGGAATGTATTCCTTAAAAAAATTTGAAAAACTGAATAAGCAATGGGCTCTTTTTCTTTACCCCTGACCCTTTTCTCATTTTTTTCTTGAATTTTTCCTTCTTTGTTTGGAATTACTAAATTCCCCACATAGTGTAACAAACATCTATTAACCAGGCAAACAGTTAAATTTGAAGGCATTGCTGCAGATTGCTCTAAGCATATGTTTTAATGGGCATAGATCTTTCCAATTTGTATTTGAACAGCCAGATAGCATCATGACATGCATGATTACCAGGATAGGCTTTCCAGAAAGCAGGACCAGAATGTCTTGAGAGAATGCCAGAAAGGCAAAAGTTCATGTCTTCCTTAGTGTTTGTTGTAGCTGAAGTGGTTCAAAATATCATGAATTTGCTTCATATTACTTCACTACTGGTTTTGTGTCCTGATATTTCCTGCTGCTGCAGCCTTTTGAAGCATTGCTTTGCTTCTCAGATATGTGCCTATCTCTTCCAATTTTCAAGATATGCCTTTTCCATCTTCTTTAAGTAGAATTCAGACATTAAAACAACACTAATTTGCCAATCTCTAAATCCACTGACATTGAAAATGTTAGATATATATTTGGATATTGATGCTATAGTCACTGGGTTTTCAGTTTGCTTAGGGCACGGAGATTAGCATTTCCGTGAGGCAACACAAGCCACCATGAACCTGTAGGTTTTTTTCCTGAAATCAGTTTTACTGCACTATCTTCACAGAACTATTATTTTTTTAACTGCTGGTTCTATTAATACACTGGTATTATGCTGTGTGCTGATTTCAAAGGAGCTCATTACAAAATGCTAAACACAAAGGGGCAGAATCCCTGGTCTGTCAAGATCACTTCACATTCAAGTTTACAATTTCCAGAGTGAATCTTGATCAGTTGATAGTGTGCACTAGAAAATACTCTCCTTGTGGATGAACATCTCATTCTTCTCCTGTTCCCCATCCTTCTTTACTGCATGAATAGATGAAGAAAAAAAATCCTTAAGTGAACCAGAGAACCTGTAAACCCCAAAATGTACAGGCAGTATTGACCATAAGCACAAAATCCAAACCCATTCTTTTTCATTTATATCAGGACCAAGTTACTGAAAATTTGTTTTCTGACAGCCCTAGACTTGATCACAAATGCCCAGTGTGCATGTATTTAAGTTTACCAGCCTCTGCAAAAATTGTTCAGCTTCTCTATGTTTTGATGCTATAAACTGTAATCCCAAAAACACTGAACAGTTAACCCAAGATCAGTGCAAGTCATCTGGTTTCATGTTTGATTCTTGTAGTAATGTCATGCTTTTACAGACATTCAAGCTATTGGCAGAGGTATAAGAATATAAAACAACTAAAACAGTTAAAAGTAAACAAACTCAAAATAGAAACAAGTCAAACCATTTCAAACAGTGAAGGAATCATAGAATCATAGAATGGATAGGGTTAGAAAGGACTTTATGATCATGTAGTTCCAACTGCCCTGCCATGAGCATGAATGCCTCACCCTGGATCATATCACACAAGACTCCATCCAACATGGCCTTGAACACTGCCAGGGATGAAGCATTCACCACTTCCCTGGGCAATCCATTCCGGTGCCTCAATACCCTCACAGTAAAGAACTTCTTCCTTATATCTAACCTGAACTACCCCTGCTTTAGTTTAAACCCATTACCCCTTTTCCTATCACTACAGTCCCTGACAATGCATCCCTCTGCGGCATCTTTGTAGACCCCCTTCAGATACTGGAAGGTTGCCATGAGGACTCCATGCAGCCTTCTGTTCTCCAGGCTGAACAGCCCCAACTTTCTCAGCCTGTCTTCATTCAGGTGGTGCTTGAGTCCGTTATCATCCTTGTGGCCCTCCTCTGGACTTGCTCCAATAGCTCCGTGTCCTTCTAACGTTTAGGACGCCAGAATTGCACACACACACACACAAAAATCTAGTTATTTTATCATCTTACCAAGGAATACTGTAATTTTTTCATCATTTGCATCTTTAAATCAGGGCTGGATGCAATACCAAAAGATCTTCTCAAAGCCAGAAATTTGAGAGCTTAACATATAAAGTAAGAGTAGGGCACATTTTATACAAATGATAAGGTTAGATTATGACAATTTCTTGAACTTCAGATGTATAAACCAGCCCAAGTTTTGTCAGAGAATATTTTGGCAAAATGCCATTAGAGATGAGAAGCTTTCAGCTTTTACCATGCCAGCAAATAAGAGTTCGCCTATAGCAGCAGCACAAATCCTTGAAAACAGACACCTGAAATCAGGGAAATAGAAAGAAACCTAGAAAAGTTTCTGTCAAGAAAAAACAGAAGTTTCTTTTGATTCTGTCTTGCTAGTTGTTCAGTAGACAAAGTGAGTTCAGTGTCACTGTGTTCATGTATTCTTTTAAGGTAGCTATTTGTGTCAGTTCCTACATGTTTGTAGAAATAAAGATTTATTGAGTTTAGAGCTGAGGTATTTTATAAAATGACTAAAATGTTTCAGAAATGCATTATTTTCGGTCTGTTGCGAAGCAAACCACATTAAGTAGTTTTGAGGTCAGACAATATATTCTGGTCAACAGGATGCTGAAGCGAAACTCAAAAGACTTGCGTTCCCACATTAGAGATCATCCCTGAGACTGAGCACAGCATCCACCTCTATTTCAGTTTCCCACTTTAATTTGAGAATAGTATTTCTTTACCTCACATGAGTGTTGGAGATCTGCAACTATTTGGAGCATAGGAATGGCAAGCTTGAGCTTTCCTGTAAAAGGCTGCATTAAGTAAACCCTTGCTAGTTGTCATTTGGTAAGCCACAGACTATCTCTTCTAGTCACAGCAGCAGTGGGAGATACAGACTGGCTTTCAGCATGTCCTGGATTATTTAGTTTCCAACACTTCTGGACAGAACTGAAATTCACAGTAACATCTCACTCCACTACATTTCAGTGCAACAGAGTACATATTTCTGTTCACTACATTTCAGTGTAACTACATATTTCTGTTCCTGGTGGTTCATGGTCACGCTTCACATATGCCTCAGAAGTTACAAGGGTTTTACAGAATAATCCCAATGCCACATGCAGGTAGTCTTTTCCCTTTTTCTTTTCCCATTATACGTGTGATGGTCCCCCCTCATTGTTTTGTCTGTCATAAATTATTTTAAAAATGGGAATGTTATTACATTCAGAAAGTCAATTTTTAGAAATGAATCCAGAGTCTGATTTTCTAAGACTCCAAAGGTAAAAAAAAAAAAAAAAAAAAGAAAATCATATGATTTATCATGTATGTTAGTTTGTAGAAGCAATGACCACACTCATATAGTCCTTAAAATATCATTCAGTAAACATGGTGGTGTTGTTAAGTGTCCTAGAACTGAAATACATCTTGGAGGAGCATCTTCCACCTTCAAGGTAGTCTGGCTCTTGCCAGAGGAAGCTGCTTGGGCATAGCATTGTCCTGTTTTGATCACCAGTGAGGAAAACAGAAAGCATCTGTGTTAAATACACATAGGTCACTCAGAGTGCTATAAGTCTCAGATATTCTGAAGAAGGCTAGTTGTTAGTTCTTGCTGTTTAGTCATCTTTAAATGCTTAGTTTGTTTCAGATACTATTGACTTTCTATCAATAAGGCAAAAAATGATCACTGCTGCTGTACATTTGCCACCGAAGCTGTTAATACCATAAAAAAGAGGAAATATTTTCTTCCATGTTAAAATAATTCAATGACATTTGTGAGGTGCGCAACTTCTTGCCAACTCTTCTAATTTAAAACATTATCTGTTTGAGGAAAACATATGTTAGAAATTTTTAATTCAGTGATAGGAAAGGCACTAATGAAATATGCATGTATGAATTTTGTATTGCATAAGTTTCCTCTTTCTTGAAATGTGATTAAAAGCCTAACATCTGGATTATGTTTAAAAAGCTTGAATTTCCAGTTTTCAGAGAGATTCAATCTATTTTGACACTGTACACTTAGCCTTAACTTTTTCAGCATGCTGTTAACATTACTTGCTATTGTAAAAAAAATAAGTTCAGGTTTAAACAAAGTTGGACTTTTCCTAATGCTAAAAATGTTTTCTGAAATAGCTGTTTCTGCAGCATCATACAGCCTTAGTTCAGGAACTGTCAGCAGTTCCATTATAAATTTGCTCTTGATAGTGGTTTGTAGTTGATCATAAAAATAACTTTTCAACTTGAGAGTATTTTTTCTTTTATTAAAATAGTACATGTTTTTTTCCTAGAATAATATTAAAAATTAAAACCAAGTTCTTAAGAATTTATAAAATTCAGTATAAAATGAGACTTGCCCATTGTTAACACAGACAATGGCATTGGGATGCCAGCTTTCTCTTTTTGTTTTAATAACATCAATGTGTACTGGAAAAGTGAATACCTATTATCAGCTGTGTCTCTTTAAGGGTTCAGGATATGTCTGTCTAGAGATGATAGTAAACAGTTAAATATATAAATTTTGTTTTTTAACATGTTTTAACAATAGTTTTGATGGGGTGAGTTGTAATGGTATAGCTGTAAGAGGAATTACGGTGATTGCCAGTGGTTTAGATAGTTAGTGAAGATATTTTAGCACTCCTAGTGGACCTGCTGTGTGTGCCAACTTTGACATAACTCAAGGGAAATTATAAGGAACAAATCAAATAGCCCATTATAAAAACTATTAGCTTTCACTTAATACAGTACAGGATATACATTTAAAATAAAAATGACATTTTTTATTATAACTTTGGGTCAATTTGAGAAATCTGCTGTCAGCATCCTTTCTAATCAGTACCTAGATGGGCCCTCAAACAGTTATAAGTTCTGTCATGAAGAAAAAAAAGCTCAAATACTTTAAAGATCATATTGTTAATCTGGATACTACATGTAATAAGAACTCAGATCCACATGTGCTAAGGTTAGAGACTGAAAAAGCTAGACACAGTCTGTGTGGTCTTGACTTCAGGTCACTCACCAGCCTGCAGAGATTGCAGGGCTGTCATCACAGGCCAGAGATGATTTTCTTTTTCTCACAGTTGAAAAAAGTCTAGTAATTTGGATTACTAAAGCCACTGTGCCTTAAATAGTGTGTCCTGTTCTTTGTCGATCTTCGTGTCGTTTGGTGGAGTCTTATAGTTCTGCCCCTGTTGATCTGAGGAACTTAGATTTCCATTTGTGTCTTTCTGCAGTGGCAAGCCTATTCTCCCATGAAACAGTATAGCAAATAGGTAAGAAGATCCAAAGATATTCTAGCCTTAAACATATCCCAGTAGGTTTTGCTAGAAGAGAGGGTAATTTATTTGTCGATTTTCAGTCAAACTTCACATACGGAAGGCTACTACTGACCATCATTAGCATTCTGGCTGAGTAACAATGGAGTAAGGACTTCAGAAGAGCCAGTTTGTGAAAGATAGATGTGCAAGAACTTCCATTTCGAAATAGAATGATGCCTATAACACACAGCCTGACAATAGTCAGTGCATTTGGAATTAAATCTTTGCGTGGAGGAGTTTCAATTTTATGTTTCATGCATACTGCAAAAGTAGGCAAAGCTTATCAGAAGGGAGGATAACAGGTTGTAAATTACTTTCTTTAGATTATCTTCTTCAAGAAATCTCCTCCATAATCTTACATTGTTGTATTTTATTTTGTAAAAATTTAAATGCAAAAATGTAGCTATATGAGATTTCAGAATATCCAACAAGGGATGGAGCTGCAACTCCACTTTTTTGTTTCCAGGCCAGTTTCCTTGCCATCAGATACATTTCCTGCTCAGTAATGGGCTAACAGCAGTCTATACCAGTATTTTTGGAATCTCCCTTACTCTGTAATTCTTTCCTCAATAAATATACCTGAGCACTAACCTAAGGATATTGTGGTTATTAATTCTGAAAGAGCACCATTTTAAAATTATTTAATATCAATTATTCTCCAGGCAACTAAATAAATGTAAATTAAGCTAAATCCACATTTGATATGTTAAGCAGGTCCATTGTTTACATTTATATTGGTCCGTACTAAATGTCACACACCACACACACTGGCGGTTCAAGGGTTTGAAAAATACCTCAGAGCTCTAACAGCATTGTAGCAAGCAGTGTAAGATGAATCTCAGCAATTCCTTCATATATCAGCCATAGATCCCAGTAAAATGCATAGTTTATAAGATCAATGGATTGTTATGATGTGAAGTACACCAACTCTGTGGCCTTACCTGAAATGTGCTATCCTGTATGATGGGACTGTTTTCCACCATCATCTTCTAGGATTTGTCTTTGTAGATGAGTGGCAGTTTCTAGATCTATGGAATCACATGTGCCTAACACTGGATAACCCTTGCTATAGGAATTCAAACTGCTGTATTTTGGTTATATGTTCTTAGCAATTTCATTATATTTAAAATCTGGTTAACAGTGTAGTAAATAACTGGTATTGCTACAAAATTGCATTCTGAAGGCAATGGGATTGAATTTCAACACAAGTTGACACTCAATTAAAATTTCCATATATCTAGTGAATTAGCCAGTTCTTGGCTGCTATATTAAGGTGGATGTCTTCCTGCTTAACTGAATACTGAGCAAGACAGGCAAAATGCATAATAAATCCAAATCATGACTTAATATACCCAATCAATTTTTTACTGTTTGTATCAAGTAGTAAGATTGCAGCAGAACAAACTCCGGAATGGGGATTAAAAAACTTTAAATACTCATGATTTTTAAAAAAATTCCTCTACTTTTAGAGTAATAAAGCTTAAAAAAAAAAAAAAGAAAGAGAGAGAGAAGCCCTTAAAACTTTGTACTGAATTACTGCCATCAGCCAGTAGATCCATGGGGCTTGTTCGGCTAAAAGCCACAACAGACTTTGTAATGCAATGATGTAATCTTGGCTTTGTGTCATTTATATTCAACCTAAAAAAACAATTTTCCTGAATAGACAGGCTGACAACAATATTGTTCAGTGTTGGTTTTTATTTGGATTGTTTCCAAATGGTTCATATGCCTCCACAGCAACACTCTATGCCTGCCTAAGTTTTTACTCCAAATTCCAAAGTTTCCTCTTCTTCTTCCCATTTTATTTTGCTTTTAAAGTCCCAGTTATGTTTGTGAAAGTAACCAGCTCTGCCACAAAATTAGGATGTATCTTGCAGAGTGCATTCATTTTACTTTTTGCATATTTTTCCCGAGGTCATGTCAAGGTTAGTTTGAATTCCATCCTACATTAAGACTTCTTTCACAGCTATTTAGCTCTGCAGCCTACTCCCCGCTGGGGTCTGCCCCTTGGGCACGTCAAAGCTTCAGACCTGACAAATCACACACAGATGAAGCTGTACAGTTTTTTAAACAGTTTCATCAGTAACGTGGGGTTTTTTACTTCCTTTACGCTATACATTTTTTTTTTTCCACTGGAGTTTATTCTCTGAATTGCAATATCCTGAAGACTGATTTCCATATGGAAAATTCCCTTACTCAGGCGAGTTGTAAAATAGAAATGGCATTGTACAGTACGTGCCACTCACAGCCTCCCTGAAATTCAAAGTACTGCAGATCCTCTTAATTAGTAACAAGCTATAGCTCCTTGTCTAATAACTGTAATCGTATTGTTAACCTCTATTTGCACAGAAAAGCCTAAAACTATAAAAGCTGATAAATATTCAAAATTTATCGCCCGTATTATGAACCCGTTAGTTATCCAGGAGAGCTGTTATTTGTTCACAGGAATAAACTTATATCATCCTTTGGATTACTCAGATGAGTAAATGTTCATTGGTGTCAAAAAATGGTGCTGTGCTTTTGCAGCAGTCCTTATGGGATTTGGAGAATTTTAAGAAGATGTATATGTGCGTATATTTAATTAGCTTCACAACTGTGTGCAGGTCTTTCACTCCCTACATTCATGTGCAGATACGCCCCCCCCCACCCCCCCATATGTATATATGGCTGCACAAAACCCCATTGGGAGCATATAATGCAGCTTGAAGGTGAAAATACATTTTCTAAAATTCTTAGCTGTAGACTGCTATCGTTATTTTAGCATTTGGTGAAACTAATGGTGCAACACCATTTCCCCTTTAATTGATGAAGTTAAAATGCTTGGCTGCTAATGAGTGTATTAGCAAACAATATACCCTTAACAAGCTTAAGCAGCTCAGGATTTTAAAAAGCAGCTTACTGTCCTCCTCATTTTTATAAGACAAAATGTACTGCCTTCTACAAATTGCTTGATCGACTGATGAAGTACTATAATTATAGTTGTATTGCAGTTTTGACAAAGCCACAATAACAGATTGTAGTTTAGTCCCCACTCTGGGCACACAACTCTTTGCATTACAAAACCCAGTTTTACTGGTCTAATTCTTACTGAGAACAAAAGGCACCTGGAGATGTTAACTATATACTAAAAGAAAACTTAGAATCTAGGAAATAATAATATTGAAGCATGACTTTTCTTCTCGCAGTTAGTTCATTGGGAATGGTATCTAATGAAGAGTTGTCTAAAGGCTTGCTTGTTTGGAACTAATTAAAGACAGATATCCTAAATAGAAAAAGGATCATGGGAATTACATTAGGTGTCTGGAGACTTGTTATTCTTTTGGTACTCTGAGCAGATTGTGGAAGTTGTTAGGAATTCAAGAAATAAGGCAAGCTAATAAAAAGTTCTATTTTTCTGGTTATTGGCCAACTATTGTATTTTTGTTTGCAATAAGATTTGTGCCAACAGGCTAGGGGCTTGAATAAAACATTTAAACATTTGTGCATTAACACATTATGGTGAAAAGAGAGTCTTGTGCTTTCACTCAGTGCATTTCAGCCTTCAATTAATGTGAAAGCACTACAATGCCTATGCAACTTCTCTTGCCTAGTGGTGCACCATTTATCATTGCAGTTTTACATTGACCTTGACACCCACTTCATTAGAATAAAGATTGTCTACCATTTAGGTTACATTGTTCCTCTGCACAGAGACCCCATGCAAATTTCTGTTCAGATAGAAGAGCTGTGAGCCTGTCAGAGGTCATCTGCATTAAATGATTGCAGCTATTTTCCAACTGCTTCTTTTCATTCTACTCAATTCAGGCTAGGAGGATCAATCAAGCCCTCTGCCTGAAACAGTGGGACTGCTGGGAATATAACTGTTTTTGGTAGTAGTGGATATGCCCTAAACAGTATTAAATATTTAATATAAATTCATTAAAGGGCATACAAAGTCTTCAAAAGATATTACGTATATAGTAAAATTTAAAAGGTGGGGATCACCCTCCCTAAAAAAAAAAAAAAAAAAAGGCAGAACAATGGGTATCAGCTGCATAATTCTTTAATGGCAAAATTTAGTCATGAAGTTACTTAATATTTCTTTCAATGTGTTTATTTTTCTAGCTTCCACAGAAAGGAATGCAGAGCAGAAGTGTAATCAGCATTTGCTACCTTCTGAAACAAAAACCCAAGGTGTCTGCAGGGGCTTAAAACAAAAGTGCTAAGATTTGTTTTGTTTTACAGGCATGCACCTACACACACATGCACTCTCACACAAATACATATTGTACTATTGTGCTTATTTGGAGGGGAAAAAAGCAAATGGAAGTAAGAACTCTCCTTGAGTTTTCTGAGTGATATAATTGGAATTAAATTATTAATGGGAGATACTTAAAAAAGATTGTTTTATGATCTTCTATTAGAGAATTTGCAATTCATTTTAATATTTGTAGTTTGATTTATATCAAAGATAATGCAATCTATGTCCAATTAACAATACATAGCCAATGTAATATGATTTCCAGATCATGCAAATGGAATAAACTAGAAGAGGAAAAACTGATTCTTAACCTCAGATGTAATTTGCTGTGTGAGTTCTGGCAATTTTAAATGACATTGCACTTTTTAATTTTTCCAAAGGCTCAGCAGCAAATTTATCCCAATCAAGAAAGCCTATTATTAATTTACAAGGACAATTGTAGGAGTCTTTATAATTTCCCTGTGCAATTATTTCCCATAAATTACTAATAGTGAAATATATAAAGTTTGCAAGAAACAGCAACTGCTATTTATCTAGAAGATCACTCAGCCCAAATCTTGAATGTTGTCCAGAGGCTCTAGTGCTATTGGCAGTGTAAGAAATATAACCAAGTTTTTGGACGATTTCTAAAATGTTTCACACTGATAACACCAAAAAGGTGGAAGCGTTAAGAGCTATTGTGAAGTGTAGGCTGGCCTCTAGCAGATTCCTTCACTTTGCTTGTATACAGCTGAGCTTTGGACTCTGGACTTTGGTATAAAAAGACTCTTTGTTCATCACTGAATGGCATTAGGCATGGGCTTCCTAAGGGGCCACCATGAAGCCTAGCATGAGGAGTGCAAACATTATCCAGAAAGCAAAGTGGGAATGTGTGTGAAGGCATGATGGACAAATATTACTATATGTGCGTTGGTGTATGTTTATGTATGTTTATGTTGAATATTTGGTGAATTGCATGCAGAGCGTTCTTTACCCAATTTTATGCATGCAGTTAGTATATTTTGCAAATGTGTGCCAACGCTGATGATGCATGCACATACAAGCACTGAACATGTGTGTGCATGTATTCATGTCTGCAGCAGTGGAAAACCCCCACAAAGCAAGTTTTTACAATTTAAAAATCCAATCCAGGTAAAACTGAAATTGCTGATCGCTCAGTCCTGATCTCAGTTGTGCATTATACAGTGCTATTTGACTGAAGATACTTTATTAGTGTGTGAATGATAGAATGCAGAGCATCTACAAATAGCACACCCTTATTCCAATAATGCAGAAAGTTCACTGGCTTAATTCTTCTGTACTTTGTAGCCATAGCTCCACTGTGTGTTCAGTGTGTCTAGTCTCTTTTCACTATAACCAACAGAAGCACCATACAAAAGTCTTACAATGGATGTCTTAATCTCTCTGTGTGCTTTTAGAGAATTATTTTGAATTCCATCATGCAAGCTTTTTTTTTTTTTTTTTCCTTTTCTTAAGTTTTATTACAACAACAGAATTCCCAGGGAGCTTTAGGGGCAAGGTTCGTATAATATTGCCCTAAAGTTTTGCTCAAGGGGTGGAATCTGTACCCCAATCCCGGTCATCTTTTTGTGATGTTTCTCTTTCTGAAAGATGCAGTGCGCAGTCTTACAGAGTTGTTAACTGTGTACAGATTTTTTTATTGTTTACCAGACAGTGCACATCTACAAACCTTTCATGATGATTTCTTTCTCTGACCTCTCAGTGACTAGGCATCTTGTTCCTTAACACTGAGGGAGGCTGAAAAATGCTTGAGTTGCTCAATGTGTGCCTTCTATACCAGTTTCAAAATGGCTTATTCTTCTGGTTTCCATGGTGACAATTAACACTGTTACAAGGCATTGTTCCAGTCTCCATTTGGACAGAATTTTCGGGTGTGATTTTTCACACAAAAAAATGTTTTATATAATTTTTTTAAAGAAAAAAAAGGGGGGGGGGGGAAAGGCACAGTTCAGTGTCAAATTAAAAAATGTGTCTCAATCAAGCCTGCATGGATTTCTTGGAATATTTTTAGCAGGGGGAGTAAGGTTTTAACTTCCTTTGTTTTGGAATTCAACTTCTCATGGTTTAGATATTTTTGCCAAACTCATTAGCAGCTAAATGCTACTCCCTTTCTTTAAAAAAAAAAATCCACTATATTGTCTTTTGGGAAATATTGATTGTATGCTGGTATTGAGTGCGAAGTAATAAAGAGTCAAAATTCTCTAACTTACATAATGTTTTGGATTTCTTTTGAGTGACTTCAGGAACACAGAATCAGCCATGCATGCCCGCAGCTAATCATGCTGTAAATATTTTGCAGGGTTTTCCAGTATGTTGTTGTTGTTTGGGTTTTTTCCCCAGTTTTTTAATATGACAGGTGTTGTGAGAAATTAAATATTACTAATTTATTTCTTTTTGTGTCTGTCGCAGGAAACCTGTGACTAACTTCCTTAATCTCATTTTTGGCTATTAAACCGCAATCTATATCATAGCATCCACAGGCTGTCACAGTGGAGCAGCCTTTGCTCACTTTAAGATGAGAAAAGAATGAATCTGAAGATTAAATGATCTTCTCACCACAGGATTAAGTAGTCCTACCAGACTAGGGTTATGCAGTACTGATAGAGCTGGTAGCTAATTTTTCCTTGCAACTGCTTAGAGTGTAGGTGTTTAATGGATAAAAAAATAGCATTAGCAGTAACATCTCATGCTATCAGTTCTCAAACTGTACCTCCTGTATGTTAAGCTTTTCCCCTAACTTAAAATACATACTGCATATTAAATATAGAGGAGTGAAACAATACTGACTCTCAGTCACATACCAATACATCTAATAATGAACTAAATGCTTTCATCTTTTACAGTTACAGTATAATGCATTTTCTATCAATCAGCACTTTCCTCATGCTTGTTTATACAGTAGGCTACATGGTGTGTCAGACAGAGCGTGTGCTTAAAATCTAGTTTATTTATTTTTTAACGTAATAACCTTTTATAACATCTGTCACACTATTTGGATTATGCTGCACTGAATTGTTTTATCTAGTCCAAAATTAAATGAAACATCTTCTGTTTCTATGTTAACAAGAGCATTGTAGTTAGAAATATGCGCTGTGTTTCATTTCTTTAGCAGTCCTGCAATGTCCACGAATATTCTCAGCCCCAGTTCTGGCAGCAGCAGCTGCCAGCCCAGAATAGGTGATGAGTGTTAACTAGCTGTGCCTGCACCAGTGTCACACAGCTAGAGGACTCCCTCAGTCTATTAATTCACTTGACAAAAGAAAGGGAGTCGCATGAACTGGATTTCAGTGCCTAACAAATTGGACTCTGGATTCGCCTTGATATTACATGTACTTGTGGAAATAATTATGCAAATCCTTTTCAGCTATATCATCTTTAAATAGAAATCAGATTACATAAAGAAGATTGTAATCTCCTCCAGTAACCATTCTAGCTGAAAAGGCAATAGCACAGCGCCAAGAAGCATACTTGTTGAGCATTTTAGACCAATAAAATGGTGTTGCCT
>JASSUY010022715.1:0-40813 GCA_032466535.1 Forpus xanthops
TCAGATCCAATCTAAACTTCCCCTGTTTAAGTTTGAACCCGTTACCCCTTGTCCTCTCACTACAGCCCCTCATGAAGTTCAGTACTCTAATTCATAAAATCAGTTTATTGAGAAAATCTTAAGTGATGTCTCCACTGATGCTTTTAAAGAATTTCTGTCAATAATAAAAACAAAAGCATAAAACTCCTAAAAAAAAAAAAAAAAACCCAAACACCAAACCCTGAATCCCTAATATAACTTATGCCAAATCTTAGTAATTTGTGGAAGATAAAATGCCTACTTTGACTTATTGAGTAAAAGAACCCCCACATCTTTTGTTAAAGAATATGAGTCCATATTCTGTATGCAGCTATTCTTCTATTTTTTCATAACTTCTGCTTTAATAGTACACTGGTGAATGTAGCATAATTTTTAATTAAAGAAGTTGAATAACTGAAATCTTTGAGTCAGAAGGGTTATGCAGAGACTTTTATTTTATTCTGTGTATTTGTTTTATCTCATTTTTTTTTGTACCAGGGATTTTGAATTATTAGTGGTTGCTCTGAAGGACCAAACCCTGCTCAATACTGCAGAAAGATACCAAAAGGCTCTTTGAATTTGGTCTGAAGGGAGAGCTGAGAACTTCCAGTCCGCAGGGGACCATCAGTGGGCTAAAACTGGCACTTCAGGCTTTCTGCCAGATGCCGCCCTCAGTCTGACTAACTTCACAAGGAAGGACCTCCAGGTGGCTTGACATCCTGTTTTACCTTCTCTCTGTTCCATTGACTGAATTCACCTGCAGTGCAGCCAGAATGGTTCAATCCTACATTGGGAGATTAGGCAATATATAAAAATAAGGTAACAATGAGAAAAAGTAAATTAAAAAAATAACCCCCCTCCCCAAAAACCAAATGAGAGTTTAAAATTCATGGATGTTGCTGGCAAAATCAACAGACTGAGTTTCCCCATAGCTTCCTAGTTAATGCTAATGGTCGGGGACCTCTGGAGGCTTGTAGTCAAATTTCCTGCTGCAAGCAGTACTATTACTAGCACTACTTCAGGTCAGCCAGGCTTTCATTGCTGTCCATTGGTAAGATGGTTTCATACACTCAAGCACTGTGAAGTCAAGGAACTTTTTTTTACAGAAAATACAGCTCCCTCTCTGTCTTTCCTTCTCAAACAGCCTGCATCCATGAAAACGTGTTTGTCATATTACCCCAGGTCTGTGATTTTGATCATGCCATAGCTCTGCTATCGCACACAGACTTCCACTTCTGCCTGCTTTTTGCTCAAGCTGTGTGCAGTGGTGTACAGTTGTTTGAGAAGTCTGAATGCCCTCTGTTTCATGACCTCCTCTAGCACGTATTTCTCCTTTACCTGCTCTGCTTCCTCACTTCTGTATTCAGACACCATCCTCTCAAGAACCTAGCTTAAAGCTTTCTCCATGTGGTAGTAAGCCTATTTGTGAAGATATCCTTCCTGTATCATGTGAAGTCTGTCTCCTTCTCTTTGTTCTCAGAACTTTTTAGCTTTTACCAGGATCTTCATCTTTGATCATCCAGTAACTCCTGTTTGAAATCATGGGACTGGGGAAGGCAAAGGAACTACACTGGATAGTTGATAGGGATTGAGATGTTACCTTACATTTTCACTGCCAGACATTACCCTTATGATAAGGCAGTGAAATTCACCTGAACACAGTCACCTCCTGCTGTGTCGTTAGTGCATGAGTTTCATCAATTGCAAAGACTTAGGCAGCTTCCAGGGGCTTGTGTGAGGTGTTCAGAAGTTAATGAGCTGAATTAATTCTAAGAAAACTGAAAATAAAGTCTCAACTATATATAGATAGAGAGATATGTATAGAAACATATATAGCTATTGGAGAGAACATTCCTGGGGAGGAAAAAGAGTTAATGAGGCATTTCAATGTCTTTATGTGGAGCTGTAGAAATTTCAGCCACTTAACTTTAGCAGGAATATCCTGGAGCGTTTGAAGTGCAGTGAATAATTTAAAATAAATAAGGTCAATGAAGAAGACCCTGTTTGCCATTCTGAAATGTAAATACTGAGGAGCCTTTAAAGATTTTGCTTATACAGGAAAAAAAAAAAGGAGAGTAAATTATTAGGTCCTGCATTTTATGAACAGTTGGGGTGAGGACAAGTGCAGTTATCTCTACACTCTGTTTGATCTACATCTTTCAGCATGTGGTCATCTGTCTTGGTTATGTGGAAATTTAACTGATTATTTTTTCAGGCATTCTTGAATTGCATCCGAGAGGGTTTATGAAGACCAGATGAGATTTGTTAGAATGGTTTCCCCAGGAGCAGTCTGTGTAAAATACGGCACCTTTTAAAAACATTATTAAAGCTGTTCTAGCCTGTTCCAGCATTACCTTCAGTTTTAAGAATAGGCAAAATTTTTATGGTGATGTTTGCATTCTCTAGTATTAAGTAGGTGAGTTTCTTACTAAATAAAAAGTTACAGTTTTACTTCAGGGCAGGTATTTGGCAAAACCAGCAACTCTGGCTAGTTGGATTGAATTCCTTTCTCATTTTTTTTTGCCCATGAAAGCACGGTGTGGACCTCTGCAGTAAAATTTAAAGCACATATAGTGGATATCACAGAAAAGATAACTTGCCTATATTTTCTTTTTGTAAATGTATTAGTAATCATGAAATCACTCAGACAGATTTTGTCTTTTGGCAGATTTTGTTGGTCAATATGTGTAAGACAGGCGGACCACATGAGTATGGTTTTGGCGAGTACTCATCTCATTTCTCCTCTACGTTTGCAAAAAGTCATAAGGGAGCTTGATGGAGCTCTACCTTTGCTGTTACTGATGGTTTTGGGGGTCTGTGTTGGGACACCAAGAAGACACTCTGTGTGGAGGTGTGGTGCTCACTGTGTGATTGCCATGAGTTCTAACCCTTATAAATCAATCTGACACATGTTCCTCTGTTAACAGGCCCTGGGAATTACAGAACTTCATTGGCACACACCATTGTGCATCTGACTCAGGGATCAGTAAGTCTGAATTCAGCCATCTCCTGGGCTATCCTGGTATCTCAAGCCAGGATCAGTTATATTATGGCAGATCTCTGGTTTGTTCTTAAAAACCTTCTACTCCTTGCATTGCTCTTACTGTGAAAGTAAAAATCTTCCTTGCTGCAATTTGAACACATCACATATCACCCTGTCTTTCATGGATGTCTCCTCCTATTTTTAGCAGCCAGTTTGGTATATAGCAATTTACAGAGCTCCTTCTTGGTGTCCCTCTTCATACATTAAACAATCCTCATTCTGTCCATGTTTCCTCAGAGGTTATGTTTTCTAGCAGTTTGTCTCTCCAGTTGTTATGTGTCTTTCTTGGAGTGTGATGTCCCAAACTGAACATAAACCAGATCTGTTTAGAGGGGATTATTTCACAAGTTTATCTGCCTATATGCCATAATTCTATTACAGTGTTTTATATTTATACAATAGTAAGATACATATTCTTTGCTTGAGATCCTATCCTCAGAAATGCAACTGAAGAAGTGGTTCATCCTCCTGCATTTATAAAGTTCATCATTTATACAGTTCATCGTAAAATTAATTAATAAAAATAAGCAAATATCTTGCACGTGTTCCCGCTGATTGACTCCCATGCTGCCCTCAAACTGTAGATTGGATTCAATTTCAGGTTATAAAGATTTGAATATAAGTGTCTAAATGTGCATTGTATGCTAGCTGGGTCACTAAATTCCCAATTTAGTCAATGGAGCTATGACAATTGGACCTGTCTTACTGAGGGTCAATTGAAGAGTCTCATTAAAGTTCACAAACACCAGTGACTGTATTGACTTGTCCTCCATTAACTGTAAAAATAATTTGTTTACAACCTGGACCTGAATCCCATTCCATCTCTCCAATTTACCCATATAATTTTGAATTCTAATCCAGCCTTCAAGATACTTGCACACTCTTAGAGCCCTGTATCGCCTGTGAATTTCACAAACATACCTTCTGTTCCACTCTTGAAGCCACTGATATAAATATTGAATGACATTGGACCTGAAACACAACCCTGTGGAGCCCCATGGAACATGCTGCTCCTCTGTGATTGTGATTGTTTTCTGAGCATTTCTTCAACGAGACAGCACCCATGTTAGTACTTTAATAATTTATTTAAGCCTGCTGTTGAAAAAATGCTTTGCTGTTTTGTGGTTTTCCATCCTCAGATTATGAACTCTGTTACTTTTCAGTGACATTAGAATAGCCATCCTGTTCCCCTCCTCCCTTTACTAGCTGCTCTCTGTACCTTCTATATCAAAAGCTGACTTAAGTTTATTCTGAATTTTTGCTGAACAAAATATCCTGATGTATTTCTTTCTCAACTACTCCCAGATGTGGGAGTAGTTAAAATACATGTTATTCCAGTCCTGTACTCTGCATGATTCTACCAGTTGTTTCAAAAACTCTTTTCTCCCTAATTTCCCTGGCTTGGTGGTTTGCAATAGATCTCCACCATGGGAGTATCCCTGCTTTTTTAATCTCTAACTTTTTAATCATTGCATGGAAGTTTCCCTAAGATATGAATTTCCTTATGGCCTGGAATTACATCAATCGCATATGTTCTTGATGCACAATGCAATATCCTTTCGACACTGCCAATCCTTTTGAAAGAGCAGTTCCTCTTTATATTCAAATTTTAGACACATGGGTTACCCAAGCTTTTGTTACTCCAATTGAATAGTATTTTCTTTAGATATTTGGCTTCTTCAGATTGTTTCCAATATTATACTGTGGGTACACAGAACTTCAGTGGACTCATTTACTGTTCTTTCTTCATGTTCTTCTTAATTATCTTATTTCAGGTATCTTTTAGACCCTTCTTTAGATCATTCCTCTTAATACATCCACACAGGCTTTTGTTATTTTTCTCTGCCCCACACCAATCCTGACTTAAAGTATTTTTCAGTTAGCATAACAGATGAGTGTGTGAAGAAGCTTTCTTCTTTTTCACAAGAGAAGCTCCACTCCCATCCGTTTGCTTATGCAGCACTTGCTAAGGAAGCCAAAATTCCTCAGCATCTTCAAAGTCTGAAATAGAAAAATGTCTCATCAGAAATAGGAAGAGAGAAAAGTCTTTTTTTTTTTAAAGACCTAGCAAGTTCTTTCACTGCTGCTGCGCTGGTGGTGCTGACAGTGGTAGCTGTACCAGTAAGTTGGCATCATCCATTATGTTCCTGCTCCTTAGTGCTTCTAACCTGGAGCCTGTTTGTGTTGGAGATGAGACTTTCCCAGACACTTTGTGTATTGCACAGGAGTGGAATGCTGTCTTTCAGATTTCACTGTAAAACTTCTTTGATCTTTCAGTTCTATTTCAGTGCAGATAATTTCTGTCAGCACTTGTAAGAACACAAATAAGAGCCCTGAAACTCTTAACCCAGGCTCCTTGTGCTCAAACTGGTTTCCTCATCAGGGGTGCAGAAATTAGCTGTGTTTTGATGTGGCAGACTGAGAATTGCATCTCATTTTAGAATTTGATGATACCATGGTTTCATAAATGTAAGGTGTGGTGTTACAGCTAGGATACTTGATCTCCAAGTATTTATTTTCCAATCAAATAAATTCATTTTACATTGTTCTGATGAGGTCGCAGCGCCAGACTTTAGGTTTGCTTGATCTTACGAGAAGTGGGTGTTGTGCTAAAGAAATTCCACTGCTCTGGGAGGGTTTAAACCTTGTGGTTTTGGCAACTGTGGCTTTTGGCTTGCCAGAAGACATGTGGGAAATGCCAGGGTATCTATTGTGAACAGCTGTGAAATAGTTAACAATGCTGACATTTAGAACAGCTGGAGTTACTTCTCTGATGTTACCCCCTAAAGAGAGGAGCAGAGCTTTGAGCATGGACCTCCATGATGGCAAGGTGGGATCACAGCCAAGACATTCAGGCCCTTTGTATATAGCCAAGTTACTTTAGATGAGGATTTTTCTTGAAAGCTGGGTAAATCAGAAGTGAAATTGTAAACTATGATCAAATATGTATTTCATGTGTTTTTCTGGATGTGATACCCAAGTAGTTTTAAACTGCGTCTTCTTTCTTTATATATATAAAGTCCTGCCCTTTAGTTCATTTCTAGCACTACAACTTTTATTTCCAAAAGCTCCATCTCAGTCTTGGGTTTTACCCATTATTTGGGAGTCTCAGGTTGTGACATTGTGTCATTTTTCCCTTTGAATTGCTCAGTTCAGCAGTGGTAGGAAGAGATGTGCAAAGTGGGGGCCTTTCCCTCTCCATCCCCTCAAAGAGCCTGTATGTGCTCATGACACTTCTAATCAAATGGAATTAGTGGGAGGACGCACACTGCGGTTTCGATTCCCATTAATAACAGCCTGAAGAATGAGTTTCCTGTCATTCTCTGATGCTCACTATGTTAAAGACCTAGTGTCATGTATGTGTGCAATGGAGTTGCATTTCTATTATAGTAGGTGCAGAAAGGTATTAGCAGCAGTAAACTGCTTTATTTATGTTTTTTTTTTTTTTTTCCACAGATAAAAAAGAGATACCACTAAAGATCGGGCTCTTTGAACAGTCTTTTTTCTTAAGTTTCTTTTTTCTGCTTACAGAATCATAGTATCAGAACTATTTAAGGCTGGAGTGGCTGGATCTCTGGAGGCCATCTGTTCCAGCTGCTGCTCAAAGTAGGACCAACTAGATGAAGTTGCTCAAAGCATTGTCCAGTTGGATTTTGAGCATCTCCAGGGATTGAGATCCCAACTTCTGTTGCTACACATTCCCCTCTATGACTGCCCTTGTGACATTTTTCCTCCTGTAGGGTTCAGAGAATGTCCCTTATTGTACATTGTGTTTGTTGCCTCTTGTGTTATCACTGTTCATCTTTGGAAAGAGTTTGGCTTGTCCTCTCTTTACTCTCTAGTTAAGTAGTTATAGACAGTAGTAAAATCTCTCCTTAGAGTTTTTTTTCTTAAAGGTGCAAAAAAAGAGAGTTCTTCAGCCTCATCTTCTATGTCATTTTCTCCAGAGATTCATCAGTTCCTGGGACAAAAGTATACTCTAATGCAACTTTAAAATTATATTTTATTTTGAAAAGTGCAAAAGAAATCCTCAAATGTAACATACGTGTACTTTGAGAGATAGTCCTTTGTGAGATAGTTTTGTCGGGAATTGTAGATCGCTGTTGTGTGCTCTGTTCTTGCAGAGCATATGCGCTATTGTATGCTTTTGAAGTTTGTCTGGATTACTGTATGTGGAGCTTGATAATTCGACAGGAATTTTCAATTTAAAAAGAAAAAAAAACCATAAAAATAATAGCAGATGGAAACCTATAGAAATATATTATATTCATCTGTATATCTTCAATAGCGTGACATAAGAGAGGGAAAACAGTTCTGTCCTTGAAGTTTTGTCTCACTAAAAGTATGTCATCACCTATTGATGTCTTCTGTTCAGCCTGGAAGACACAATCCTTAACCAGATTCCTCTGAGAGCTAATCAGAGTCTCAGCATTACTGTTGGGAGTAGCAATGAGAAATTGCTATGCTCCTTGGCAACTCCTGCCCAGCTCGGGATCACTTGTCAACAAAGACTGAATTCTGCCTCCACCAAGCCTGACTGATAATGAGCAGGAGACCATGCTACATAGCATCACACAGCTCTGCTAGATTTAAATTAGAGATTATAGAGACTTTAAATTTCACTTTGAACATGGATGCTATTGTTTTCTATGTTCAGCCAACAGAACCTTTAGGCTGCCTTCCAGTAAGAGCTTGTAAACTAATGGTTTGTCAGAGAAGACAGTAATTGATGCTGTCTTTGAGGCACTTGGTTTTGGCACAGAGTTTATTACTTAAATATGAAAAAGCCAGGAGTTAACACACAAACTTGCAGTTCCCTGATCTTAGCAGATGGCCAGCTCCAGAAACCTTTTCCTCCTGTTCTTTCTGAGTTCCTGGAAAAGGATATTCCCCTCAATTTTACCCTGGCCTTTGACTTGTCGGTTACTCTTCTGAGCCCCCGAGGTACAGAATACACATGCTTCCCAGGATATACTAAGTGCTAGATTGTATCCAAACTGTGGGCTGGATGCAATCTACCGCTGGATCACAGTGGATCATGGCTATTTCAGAGATGCCTGACTGATAACTGAATTACCCACTTTCTTAGCAAGGAAGTATCTGGATATTGCATCCACTGATTTCTACTGGACAAACTGCTTTTTTACAAATTATGTTGGTTTATATTGTTCTCCTACTTGGAAGGAACTTTATGTGTATTGGCTACTCTGTCATCTAGCTGTCACTAAAATGAGTAATTCTAATACTAAATTTCTAATTTCTACTGAGGTGTTTTTCTAATCCTCTCCTGAGTTTTTAAACTTTGCTGGAGAGTATGCCCTGCCTTGGTATACAGTGTAAATCCTTTCAATGGGAAAATTTTGGATCCTTTTACATCAAATATGTGTCTGGTAAGATGCCTGTTTCCTACATATCAGGTCAAACAAATATTTGCATGTTTACAGCAAATATGATCTTTTTAGTGATATGTAATGAGATTTTAAAGATAGCTATCATTTTCAGAGTCCTTATACCCAGCTGTATAGGAATATATTAAAACCTGTGTATATGATCCGTCTTTCTGAGCTCATTTTTTCCCACTTTGCTTGCTGTAGACCAATAAAAATGCAGTTTTGTTTTATGTTTCTGTCACTGAATGCTGCAAAACTCAAGCTTTTTAAGAACTCTATAAATACCCACTTCCCAGAGCCTTTGTCTATCTTTGCTGTTTTCCTTTCCCTTGACAATGAATCATCTTCCTGAACATCATTACAAATTACCACTTTTATAATCCTGCTTTGTTTTTTTGCTACTTTTACCTAGTTTTACGTTCTCATTCAGTTTGATGGTAATCACAGTGAAGGATCTCAGCAGCTTGCTTCATGAGGCCCTCTCTTCAGGTTGTGCTGTGAAGGACAGGCACGTTGGGAATGGGGCGTGGGAAGTACAGCAGAGTCGAGCTGTTGGAAGAGAGGAACTTCTGAAGTGGCCTCTTTGCTTACTGAAGAGCCCTGTCATGGTGCTCTGCCTGAGAGCAGATGAGGAGTAGGGAGGAGACAAACTGAAACTGCCATTGCTTATCTCCACACTCTTCTCATTTGCTCTGTTTTTCATACCTCCAGCCCAGCTGTAAAGCAATAATTAACCTGAGCCTTTTAATTTTTCCCAGTTGGCTTTAAATTAGCTCTGTTGTCATGTTGCGTGGAGTAATCCTTCAGGCATCTGTGGGGTACACTACAGTTTAAATTGTTCATGAGTGCATGGCTATTTATTATTTGGTCAGTATTTATTTTACTGTTATAGTATTCATTATTTTGGGGATTTCATGTTTGTGGAGGAGCCATAATAAGGGGCTTTATTGTCTTAGATACTGTACACACAGAGAATAAAAAGCAAAATCCCTGCTCTGTCTGTGCTGCAGGGAAGTCCACAGCTCTTTAACAGTATTCATGGGCAAACCTCCTAATGTGAAAGAGAATGTGTCAAATTAGTTTGAGGAATTTTCAGATCAAAATCCTGTTGATTACAGAGCTTTGTTTCTTGAATAGACTGTTGCTTGTTTAGATGTATTGGAATGGTAGTGTTAGCAGCTGGTTTAGGTATAGACAGCTCTTTTCAAGACAGGAAAATCTGGGAGTTCTTGTAAATGGCATTCTTAAACTGGATTGTAATAGGAAAGGGTCAAAGAGAAGACAGGATCTTTATTTCAGCCAAGTAAATCTTTCTCACAGGCTCTTACAAATTTCATATTAGTATCAAAATAGTGGGACACGTGGGGGTTTTATTTTTTTTAAATCAAAAGTTTCTTTGTGCTCTGTTTAATAGAGTCTAAAACTGATATTTTAGTAGTGTTGTGCAGTAATATGGTCCATAACTATAGAGCCTATTGAACACTTCATAAAGTCTTCAGGGAAACTTCTTTCAAATGTTACGCTGTATTTTTGTAAGTTATAACCCTCTGGATATTGGCTTATTATCAGTTTTCCATCAAAGTAAATTGTTCCAGGAAAGTGGAGGATGACCTAATGTGATCTAGATCGAAAGCATCAGTGAAACTTGATGATTATCCTTGTTTTGATACTGTATGTGCTACCAGTGGATTCTTGTCAAAACATATGTAGGTTGATGAAAGGCAAGCCAGAAAGACATACCTATAGATTAAAGTTCCTGCTTGCATCACTGTAGTAACAACAATTTTAAAAGTGAAGTTGTAACCCTCATACCTATTTGTGAATTGAGTGGCAGAAACTCCAGCCCAGGACGAGGTAATATGGATGTGGTGAACTTTAAATATTCAGAACATGAACTTGCATCTTTGCATTTGTAAATTGATGTATGAAAATCTAGTAGCATACAAAAACTAATCTAGCAGTGTGCCAAAGTAATTAAAGCAAAGTAAATAATCTCCTATGTTCTTAATCCCCACAGAAATTGTTTAATATCTTATCTTTCCAAACTAGTTTTCTGCTAATTCATGATGTCTTTGTAAGGCAGTCCTTACGCAGTCAGTGCTGCTGTTTTCCATGGTGTGGAAATAGCTCTCCTTCTGTCTTGAGGGAGGTGGATGGAGAGGGGGTACATATGTACTGCCCACATTCCAAAACAAAAAAGATGTTTTTTCCATAGAGTGGAAATGCTTGTTTACTTAGTGGAAGGACTTTGATTGCCTCAAGTGTATGTGGTATATGACACTTTCCAATGCTTTGGTGTTGTGGGATGTTTTGTTACTGGAAACCAGGGAGCTGATGCTGATCTTGTTTTGGTACAGATTAGACCTAGCTCTGTTGAAGTAAGGAAAGCATAAGACTGTTGTGAGGCAGATCAGATTATCTGTCTTTGAGATGTCCCTAAATATTAGACCCCAATGACCTTTGGTTCTTACAGTTCCCTATTACTGCAGTCAAGAGACAGGAGAGATGGAGTAGGACATAAATTATGTTAAAATCATCCAGTACTCTTACATAGGAGAGCATATTTCCTTACATCTCTGTATATTCTGAAGCACAGTTTTAACTGGGAAAATTAAGTAAAGTACAGGTTGGTGATGTGGTGCAGTGGTGTGACCTGAATTTTTTCCTTTTTGGTGCTGATTAGAAGAATGTGCTGTTGTGTGTAGACAGTGTAAATGACTGCAGAACAGATGCTGGGCAATTGTCATCACACACACACACCCACTCACCCACCCACCCCCAGTCATTTGTCTGTTTCTAAACAGAAGATCTTTCTGAGACTGACAAGACAATCTTTCTGTCTGGGCTTTCTGTCCGTGCCTCAGCTGCTCTGAGAGGATCCGGACCATGGCAGTTGGCAGGGAATGGCCAGTTCTATCGCACCCCTTTATTTCCAATTAAATGTCAGTTGGTCCATGATGAATCACACCTTCCTTGGAAACTTCTGTATGTTGTGGGGAGGCTGAACCCAACATCCCAGTCAAGATGAGGCTGCAGCAGCTCCCATGTCCAGCAAGGCTGGAGGCTGTATTCCTACAGTGGTGTGCCAATAGGCACACACAGAGACACGCATATGCAACATATATATGGCCAGGCACACAGATCAACAGATACACTCAGTACTCCAACATGAACACCAGCAGTGACCATATAGAATGGTTTGGGTTGGAAGGGACCTTAAAGAACATCTGGTTCCACCCCTTCTGCCACAGGCAGGAACACCTTCTACCAGACCAGGTTGCTCAAAGCCCCATCTGTACATGCTTCTCTCCTTGCTGGCTGCTCAGGGTTAAGACCTGTTAGTGGGGATATATCAGGTATATGTGTGTGCAGTATGTATCCCTTCAGCAGCTGGGCTTAAACAGTCCCTGTCCCCAGCTTCTGGCCCTAGATACCCAGTCTCTGATGGCGCTGGCACCTGGACATAAGAGCCACCAAATGCAGTTACTGAAAGCCCCCAGCCCTTGCACAATGGAAAGGGCCCCTTGTTCTGAAGGAAAGTGGTGTTTAATGAGGAGGCAGGACAGATGGTACTGATCAACGCAGGGCATGACCAGACAAGTATGGTGACAAGCCTGTTCACATGCAGCCAGCCTCTTTTATGCCCTTTTCCCTCTGCTTTCCCACAGTTGTTCCTACCCAAATCACCTTGATCTCTCCTTCTCCCTACTTTTAGTTCTTACTTAGACATTGAGGTCTTGCACAATCTCAAAATGCCCTTCCCCCTGCATCCCACAGTGGTCCACATGCTCCCAGGCTGTGACCACTGACAAGCTATGAGGCGACCCAAATAGCATCTCCCATGTCCTGACCTGGTCCCCAAGGCTGAGACTCCCTTGGGGGGTCTGGCTTGTGTCTCCCAGGGGTTACTGAAGCTCCCCAAGTTTCTATGGTGCCTCTGGACTCCCCTTGTGCTGCAGATGCATTGACTCCAATAGTGGGCTCCAGTGATGGGAGCAGGGCAGGAGATGGACTTGGGTCCCCACCACCAAATTCCTCATACTTCTTCAGGTGTGTGCAGAGTGTTTTTTATCACAGAACCAGGTAGCTAGGCAGAGCAAGCTCAATGGAGCAGCTTTTTTAATGTTTCTTGACATTAACAGCTTCATTTCTCAATTAGAATGGAAGATAGATTATGTGTGTCTGCAGGGTGACACTGTACTTTTGACCAGTAACTGTAAAGTAAATGGGAAAGGTTACAATAAATAGTATTTGAGTTTAATTATTCCTGGAAGACCATAGTGACTCACTGCAGGGATTTTTGTTATTATTGTTCCTACAGCTAGTGAGCAACATTTAGAAGACTTTATGTATTTATAGAGGGAGAGATCTGGATTACATGGCTCTGTTTTTTTCAATGATGCTTTCTGTAAATATAGAAAAAAACACTGTTCATGTTTCTTTAGTAGCATTTCCATGTACTTGTTTTGGTTTCAGTAAATACTGCAAGCTTATGCCTGCCTATAAAACAACTTCCGTCTTCACATGCAATCTCTGACAGGAACTGCATTCTGAGATGAGATCTACAAATGATGATATTTGTAGAAAATAGTGAATTTGCTTAGATAATATTGATGCTTTCATAGGGTCATTAATAAGGATTTGGCAGAGCTAACAAAAACAGGTCAGAGGCTAAAAAGCAGAAGTGTTTATTGTTAACTTTAGTTTTATTTTTGCTAGTTAGGTCACACTCGTTTCATCCAAGGAAAACAGGGCTGATTCTTTTTGCTGATTAGAAATACATCACTGGCCTGAATCACATGTGTAATTAGTAGAAGGATTTTAAGTAGATGTTGGAGATTTTTTTTGGCACATGATCTGCATTGTTAATTTATTATATATGCATTCATCTGTATTTACAGATTTAATGAACAAAAGGGGCAGCTAGTTGTTGTTCAAAGCAATCAGTTAAAGGTGCTTTATAGGTTGGCATTGCTATTCCTTCTGCTTGGAGCTAAATTTACTCCTTCTGGACAGCTTGAGTTTGTCACTGTAGAGTAAGTGGGGTCGGGAAACCAGAAAATAAGCCCATGCTTTGCTCCTGTCATCCACTCAGTCTGGTAATTCACTCCACAGAAGTGCTGGTGAAAATAACACTCCTTAAGTTTGCTCAGTTAGTTTCTGAGACTAATAAAAAAGTGCTGAAATTAGAGAATGATTTTGAGGGAAGGCTTGCAGCAAAGCAGGCCTGGAAGATGGAAGAGCTGGGCTGGAATGTGGCTTATGTTTCCCTGCTATGTCCAAACTGAAACATTGAATAGGTACAAATGTAGATGGCAGGATAAAAATGGAAACTATTCAAACCAAAAGCAATTAACTTATATGCAGATGGCTTTCTGGCATTCACAGCTGTATAGATTTTTGGTAGTGTATTTTTTTGGATGTGCCGTGAAAGGTTAAAGCCTCTATATGTCCATCTCCAGCTGTTTCTGCACGTAAAATAGATAAGGAAATGAAGCCAAGTGAGCATTGTGTACAGCGCCAGACTTGCTTGCAGAGATAGGCATCTCAAACATTACTGCAACATCCTGTCCTGTCAAATCGCCCTTCTATCGGCCTTTTATGAGAAGAAATGACACATTTTGCATCAAAGGATTCACTTCAATTTCATAAAAATGAAGTAAGAGGAGCTGCTATTTATACGTCATATCTCTAGGATGAAGCCTGGGGCTAAGAATCCTGAGCAGAAGTGGAGGATTGTTGAAAGTATGAAACACATGAGATCTTCAAGCAGCATCAGTGTATGCTGGGGACTGTGTCTCTGGAAACACTAGGATTTAACCTGCTTCACATAGAACTAAGTGTGCTGTTTGTGTGCTGTGATTCTTTACACTGCAATGCAACTTCTCAAAACTCATTTTGCCATGCTTTAGAATAGCAAAACCATTTTGCATTAACATGAAATCTACATTGTTTTGCATTTTCGCATAGAACCTAATAAATACCAGTTTGGGTCAGTGGAAAACTGTATTTTTGTCTTGCATTTTGTCAGCCTTTTAAAAATCAATTTAAAAAAAAAGTTTGAGATAGCTTGTTGAAATGGTCAAAATGTTTAGACCAGGCCTTCCAAAACTGTGGCTTCTGTATATTTCAGGCTGGTACAAGGCCACCGTTGCAACAACAACCCCCATACAAGTGTATCGGCCATGAGTTGTCACCACTAACGGAGAAGCTGCTCAAGAGAAGCAGTTACAGCCGTGGTGTTTATTTGTCTGAATTTTGTTTCTCAGTTTCCTTCTGGTGACACTGTTAACTGAAATGATTTGTCTGTAGCTCAGGATTTTCTGTTTGGTTCCTAGTGTGCTTGCAAACCGCTGGAGTGTCTCCCAGAGGTCCCCAGTCTTTCCTTATCACATCGTGTATGGTATGGATCTGTGTATGGATTGCTTCTAGTTTCTCCCTGCTCCTGCTGTTTGTTTCCACAGTGGTGTCAGCAGTTGTAGGAGCCATGTGCTTTATCTTCCTGCTTATTTCTTACAGAGTACCCTTTTGGCAAGTAGATATCTGGAAGAGGTGTCAAGAGCCCAGCTTGTATTCTATTGTGAAGGGTGGAACCTAGTCTTTCAGAGAGGAATTTTCTATGTATTCCATATTTTTAATTTCTAAAGAATTCCACCCCACCATTTCTAGATGAATATTGCACCTGTTTATTTATCCCTAATAAGACTTCTCTATTTAATGTTCTCTGGGGTATGTGTTTCTCCCTTGATCCACTTGAAGTGCTTTCTCATGGTTAATGATCTGAGTTTGCCAAGCACACTGACTCATTTCAGTGCTGTTTTTCATTATATAAGCTATTAACAGGTCACTGCTCAGATGCTGGAAAATCTGTTTCAGGCTAATAACGAGGTGCACAAGTGCCTCTCCATGGTGTATTTGCTACTTGTGCACACGTGCTCTGGCTTGGTAGTTGGTAGAAAATCCCATGGCAATATGGGATGCAGCATCTATGCCATTAGCAGCCAATTCCTAATCAGCCTTTCATTTACATATGCAACACTTTGCTTTTTCTGGGATTTTTGCACTATATGACTGAAGGAGGGTGAGAGGAAACATGCTGATGTCCAGAGGAAGGTGTCGATAAGTAAGGAATTAAATTCTTTCCAGGAAAATCAGTATTCTTGCAGTAGAAGAGGTAATAATGCACAATAAAGCTGCATATGAAAATCTAGCTATCTGGCATAGAATATTTTCCCTGAAAATCAGTAAAAAAGGCTGTTCAGGAATTTGAATTTATGAAGATAATTCAGAAGAGAAGTAGTTGGACACAGAAAAGCCTGGAAGAAAATGTGAAAAAAGTTATTTTAGGTCCCAAGTTTTGACAGCTCAAAATTACACTGTTACAGCAGACAGTAATTACTAGAGAAGCACATCCTCCTGTTGCCTTTTCTTTGTTAGATAATGTCCTTTTGCTTACAGATGGTTGCCTTCACACGCAGAGATTTTTAGTGTTTTCTTCGGTGTACAGACTAACTGTTTGAGAATGGATGAATGAAAATTAGAAATGGGTCCAAGCTTGGATTTTATTCCTGAACTTCACCCATTTTCCAAGAGGAGAAAAGAGGATCATGTTTCGTGAATGTGGCAGAACGTCTAGAAGAAAACAGTTTGTGGTTTCCTCTTTTTATACACTATTTCAAACAAACAAACAAACAAACCTGAAAAAAAACCACCATTTACATCTTACTCATTTTAGGGGGAGGTCTAAGTTATGTTTCTCCTAACTAGGACAGTCCTAGGAGGAGATTTCATCTGTTCAGAGATTCACAACCCAACGGGCAGAGTTTAGGAACTTTGATGTCGATACCTTTCTTTATCAGGGAGAAAATTAAAAAGGCAATCTTTGGATGCGCTTGCACAGGAAGTAAATGCTACAGTTAATGCATATGCTGAGGTCTGAAAAATCTTTTAAGCATAAAGCAGTGCAGAGAGTTTCACTGAGAGGAAAAAGGGTCACTGGAGGATTTCATAGAACTATAGAATGGTTTTGGTTGGAAGGTACCTTTAAGATCATCTAGTTCCAACCCCTCTGCAAAGTGTATAAGCGCCTCTACTAGACCAGGTTGCTCTAAGCCCTGTCCAACCTGGCCTTGAACATTGCTGGGGATGGGGCAGCCACAGTCTGTCTGGGCAATCTGTGCCAGTGTCTAAACATCCTTATAGTGAAGAATTTCTTCCCAATGTCCTATGTAAATATACCTTCTTTCAGTCTAAAGACATTCCCCCTTTTCCTATCCCTAAATACCCTTGTAAGAAGTCCCTCTCCAGATTTCTTGTAGGCTCTCTTTACATACTAAAAGGAACTGCACTAAGATCTCTGTGGAGCTTTCTCCAGGCTGAACAAGACAAACTCTCTCAGCTTGTCTTCATAGGAGATTGTGTTGTTGTATTAGTTATGTAAGAGATAATTGCATGATAAAGACAGAAAGCAGGTTTTATTCAGAATCAAGAGGACAGGATGAATGATGTTAATGAAAAGCTGATTGATGGGAGCAGGAGTTTGTCTATCACACTACTCACATTTTCTCAGCCTCTGACTTAAGTAATGGTTATATTAATCCTTTGGCATGCTGAATTTGTATAGAGTCTGCTGTGCCACTGTAGAGGAGGGATGAATCCAGATCTGATCCTACAGATTTTAGTTAGGTGCCTGTTCTCCTCATGCAGCCAAGAGGACAGCTTCAGAGAGTGATTCAGCCCAGTTATGTTTTGCATTGCATTTAGCCATTATTTATCTCTCCCCACACTGTATGGAAAGGAGATACAGCAAGAGCTTGGATTTACTCCATACACCCCTATGTCCTTAACCAGCCCTATCAGCCAGGTGTCCACTTGCCAGAAGCTCCTTGTTTTTATCCAATGAATATAGGGAGCAACCTAGACAAGGGGTGGATGGCAGTGCAGATCCCTCTCTGTTTTTCTTGAAATGCAGGAAACCTCGTGAGTAACTGGTGGTACTCTGACAGCTGGGATTGTTCTGTTTATTTTAGTGCTTGTTCTAAGAATAAGACTGCTTGAATGGTTGTGTTAATAAATAGGATCCCAAGTAGAGACATGTGTTTTGCAGAATGTTTTGTTATCTGCTGTGGCTTCTCCACATCCTCATTTTATGACTAAGTCAAACCCACAGTCTGCCAAGTGTCTGCCAGTATAAAAACCCACCTGCCAGACTCAATGCCATTAATCATTTCCCTATTTTGTTTATTCCAGCTAACACCCCTAAGCAGCATCTAGCAGGTCCTGACAAGCTCTTTTCGGGTAGATTCTTTGTCCTGATTTCTCTGTGGTAACAACTAGTATTGTATCAGAGTCCATGGGTGGTACGACAGCATCCCAAGAAATTTTCTGTGGCATTGATAAAGCTTGAGATGGCTTTGAGCCACTTTTGTAGCAGATTCAGATTTCTTACAAGGATTTAACTGTGCAGGTATCTGGGGCTTGTAAGTCTTGCATTCAGAATGACACCTTGAACTCAGATACTCTTCAAAGACAAAGAAGACGTGCCCTCACTTGAAGCCGAACAATCAAGACAACAGTGTAGACATTGCCTCACAATATCATTTTATCAATTAACCACCTGTCAGGGATTTTCTTTGACTCAGAGGCAATGATTGGCTGGCTGCTTTCTGGGTAGTCCCTCATAATATCGTCCTATGTCCTCCGTCATAGGTACAGTCTAATCCTTGACATTGCAAACAATTTGTGTTCATTGTCGTTATGCAATGCAAGTCTGTGAGAATAGTCAGCCACACAACTCACCATGGCCAAGACAGCTGAAATTATACAGAAGATACTGATTTAGTCATTCTTGGTTTTTTTTCTAATATATGGGAAGTCAACCATATGTTAATTATTTTTCTTAAGGACAGCTCCATTAACATTTAAACTGGTGTTACTAGTAGCAAGAAAAATTTCTTCCAGTCGTGAAAACACTGTGTAAACAGCAGACATCATAATCTTATGCTTGGGATGTAAATCCTTCAAAAGCTGGTGTACCAGAGTGTGCCTTGCTTTCTTAAGTGAGAGATGGGGTTCTTCAGTCTTTGTATTTACAATTAGTCTTGATTAGTTACACGTATTATAAATTTCACAGTTTGTGGACAGCTGGTTTCCCTTTACCTGAATCCATAGAGGAATCTAATGCAGGAGGACTGTAACATGACATTTTAAGACTGTAGTTGGGATGGTGGTTAAAGAATCTAGGCTTTCAATATGGATGACGTTGTGGGATATGTGCCTCTATATCCGCATTTTCTGAATTATGAAACCTGTACAATGCTTTCAGTATTTCCTCATCTGTGCTTTAGGGAGGTTTAAGATGAAAAATCCAACCCACCTGAGACCTAATGGGAAACCGGAAAGATATTTTTCTTTCAAATGTTGAATGGGTTCATGTGCAGAAAGGGAGTATTATCTGATTGGGATCATTTTAAAATATTATATGCCTGCACTGCATGAATAAATGTGACACTTTGAGGCTTAATTGGGTAATGCAATTGCACTCACAGATACTTCAACATTGTGGCAACAATTAAAGCATGTAAACTTGCTAGATTTTTGTGTGTAGTTACAGTACACTTAAGAATCTCATTTGTAATGAATTAGTCTCCTTTTCTTCTAATTCAGAATGCAAATTTTGATATCTTTTTGTAAGTATTCATCATTTTAAAAAGCCCTGTAATTTTTGTATTTGCTCAATGTGATGTTACACAGTGGAGGGGGAGCCCAGGAGCATTTTGGCTTTGCAAGGATCTGAGTGTGTCACCTGCTCAATTCCAAAGGCCTTAATCCCAAAATTCTCTTGGGACATATTGAAAAAATATATGAATTCTTTCTAAATATTATTATTCCCTTGTACTCCCTTCCCTCCCCCCCCCCCCCCTTGTCCCCAGAACTCAAAACCATCGAAACAATGCCTTGCAAGAGACCTCACTACGGGCCTGAAAGCAAGAGAGGTGCCCTTGGTAGCAACCTAGCTTAAAAATCAGGCCCTCAAATTAGAAGATTGTAAAAATAAGGAAAGCTTTTTTCTCTCCACTCTTCATTTCCCTCAACTTCTCTCACTTGTGAATGTGAGGGTGTGGAAAATAATTTGATGATGAAAAGTGAACATTTTAATTCAGAACTTTCTCTCCTTTCTTCAGCTGAATGCTTCCTTCTGCTTACCCTAAAACAAGGCAGTTTTGGCTTCCTAAAAGAGAGCACCCTGAATCACTGAGTGTTATAGTGCACAATACTAAACTAGAGCAAAATTATTCTTAGTAGAGAAAACTGTGACCTGCAATGAAAGACATCCTGAAATAAAGAGACTGAAAAGAGGTCTGTGCCCCTGTAGATGATCTCCTTGGGATAGTCTTTCCAGCCTGCAGCTCCCAGGTCACAGATGCTGTGTAATTCTCGCTGGAATATCTCCATGAGCAAAGCCCTTTTGTTTTTGCCACCTCTAGAGCCTTGCTATGAGTTTGCTCCCCACTTATTACTGCAGGAATGGCTGTCTCTCTCTCCCTGTCCTAACCACTCTTGAGAAACTCTGTATCTGAACATTCTCTATCATTAAATCATCCCTCTTTCCAGATATTTCCTGCAGTAGCAACTTATGTGGTCTTCATGGCTGCTGCACAGCCACCCATCTTCTAACAGAGCAAAGCAAAACTGGACAAAGAAATCAAGGAGTTACTCTGCTGTAAAGCTGTGAAGGTATTTTCATGGCATAGCACCTTTTCTATGTTGACAGTCTTGCTGACTACTGGAAAAAGCCATCCTTCAAGCTGAGCTTTATGTAGTCTTTACGTGAGATTAGTTTTCAATGATTGATTCTCACCCATTTAGTTAGAACAGAAATAGAATATTTATTTTCTCTCTCTTTTTCTTTCTTTTTTTTTTTCTTAATACTTTCAACATTGTAAGTTATTGAAAAATTTCAGCAAGGTTAGTTTTTGGTCACAGTGCCCTCATTAGAAATAGCTGAGTTAAGTATAATACAACCGATTTCCTAGTGATAATTTCCTGAAGCTAATTAGAAAATATAAAAAATATTCCTTCCACTTCTTTCATGATCTGCCCTTCTGTGTGGGACTTGGAAAATGCTTCATTCAACTTTTCCATTCCTCTGTCTCATCATACCCTGGACTTGGTATTTGTGTTTTGATTTTTCTTTGCTTAGGCAACAAGTGGAAAAGAAGCCCAAGGGTAGCAGCAGAGATTTTTGTGGCTGGGTTTGCATGCCAAGCTCTGTCCTGGTTGCCCAGAATACTGCAGGGTACAAAGAGCTCCTCACATCTTTAAGGCTTTCTGATAGGCAGTGTCTTCTGCCTCATGGTCATTCTGGAGATTATAAAATGCTGCCTCATATGGACCCCTTCCCCATCTGCTCTGTTTCCTCCTCCTGTTGTGTACCTCCAGCTCTACAGTCTGTAGACCTTCATGTTGGATCCCAGTGCCTTCCTGCTGATTATCTTCTATCTTTATGGCATCTCAAGCTGCTCTTTGAACACTGTCCCACAGCAGCGTCCAACCCCTGTGAGCTGTAATGCGGCAGCCGGTTTTCCTCTCAGCACGTGTTTAGACCAATTAAAAGCAGTGGGTCGCTTTTGCTAAAGCAACCTCAGTCTCAGGTGCAGGTAGACTGCAGGGTCACAGCTGTCACTTTATTTATTGCCTTACTGCTATTGCCAGGAGTGGGAATTAGCAGCTGTATCTGTTAAAGGGTAACTCATGTTTTATGTCTTGTGTTGTCTTAAGAAGGCAGGAAAAATCTCAAATGTATAAGAATTTTAGAAGGATTCTGTGTGGTAAATATTCTAATACTTGCCTTTTCTTAACTCCTTTGACAAAAGAAAAAAGTTAGGAAAAGAGTAATTTGGGTTCTGATTTGGAAAGTTCATTGGAAAAGGGGAAGAAATCAAGAAGAAATTGTGTGAATAATTCAGAATCGGTGGTGTAAGCTGTGAGCCATTGATCACTGTTCTGTTATGCAGATGCAGGTTTCCATTAATACTGCTTTTTTTGAAAACCACAAATCCTGTTCCTGTTGTTGTATGCTTATTTAAGCACTGGAGGCGAAAAAAAACAAGGAACAGCAACAAAACCCCAACCCCCCCTAAGGCAAACCAACCCAAAGCCCCTATGACATGCAGATCTATTCTTCAGATGATGATAATGTTCTTTTAAAATATTTTTTTTAGAGAAGCTGTCTCTGCTGTATATCCCAAATGCATTCCTTGAAATATCAGACCTCTCCATGAAGTGGATACAAGAGGTTTGGTCAGCATTACAGAGTGTAACTGCTGTGGGAAGAGCAGAGTTGTGGTGGGTTATAGAAAGCTAATGTTACGCTTTCTCCAGAAAATATTTTTGCATTTATATGCATGCATATACTGTCAAGACCATCTTGTATTCTCTGGAGAAGGGAAACTGCAATTAAATTGAATAGTCATTCTTTAAGAAGACTTCTGTTAGCTTGTGGCTTAAGCGTAACAGAAACCAGACAGTATGTTAACACAGACTCCCAGCAAGATATTTTAGTGATAAAATGTCAAAGCCTCTTCAAAACTGAAGAGTAAACTATTGCACAGCTTTAAACATGCGCATCATAACTTTAGAAAAACATTGTTACTGTATTTCTTGTAGATCACCAGGTGGCAAGATTGTTTCCGTGTGCCTAGAGGCTATTCATTTTTTGTGTTTTGCTTAACACCAATTGGCATTTGAGATCAAGAAAGCTTAAACCAATTATGAGTAGCTGGTGCAGCAAAAATCATGATTGATACATTCACAACACCGGGTCGATTCTTCTGGTAATGTTATTTTATTAAGGAGTGGAGCAAAAGGGAGAAGGAGACATCAGGCACATGACTTTGTAGTACCAAATTAACACAGTGCTCTGACACATACAGATGTTTCCTCCCTCAGTGCAATCAGTACAAGGCGCACTGATTGCAGTGTGCAGACCTCGAAGAAGAGACAGCTGTGCTGTTGTTGCTAAGCCTATTTCCCTCTTCCCTTTGGGTTACTGGATTATTTTATGCAGTGGAATGATAGGAATTTAAAATGAAAAAGTGCTGTTGAGTCATCTAGTCCATCTTGCAGCTAATGCAGGATTGTTCTCTGCAGATCTTTGTCCAGTTGGCTTTAGATGTGATTGGACTTCAGCCAATTTCCTCTGGAAGGTTATTCTACAATAGAATACACTTCATTATTAGGATTTTTTTTCCCTGTCAGCCTAAATTTTACCTTGCTCAGTATAATCACATTACTCTTAGCTATAGTTTCCTGAAAATCCCTATTAAAAAAAAAAATCCTTAGTGTGTATATCCTTCCAGAGCTTGTAGATAACTATCATATTTAATTTTCAATAGTGGCTTCAGTCAAGCTATGCATATTTAGTTATTTTCATATTTTCTCATAAATTCATGTTCCTGATGACTTTTATTGCTGCTATTATTGAGCCAAACCTCAAATTCGTCTATTTAAAATTCAGCAAGAAAAGGCTGGACTGAATAAAGACTTAAAGACTAGAACATGGTGCCATTGAAAACCCATCCTTTGAACTCCTGTTTGTGACTTCACATCTGCCTGAATGTTTGCATTCCTGAGGCAGACTTCAGCAGTAAGATTTGTCTCAGCTACCCTGGGTTACCTACTGCATAATTGCCTGCATCAAGGCTACTCTCCCTAGATTCCATTTACAGTCATTGGACCCTGTAGTTGGGTGCAGTTTGTCTAAGCTGTTTTAAATATCCATATTAGGATTGGAGGATTTGAGCCCTAGGGGCAAATATTTGTCTGTCTCAAGCCTCTGTCCTGGGCCTCAGACTTCCTTGGGTATTTAAATATAGGCTCTGTGCATGTTCAGACATCATGGTTCAAGAAGTGAGAAGTCTCACTGCTGTCTGTGGCGTTACAACCACAGGTTGGAAACAGCACCAGGGTGTTTTGGCACTCAGAGAGGCTTCATACATTGTGTGTCCTGACACCATTCCAAACATATTTGAATGGCATTGAATTCAATGATGGTGTCCTGCTTTTGCCGGGGTAGAGTTAATGATGGTTCTTACATGACAGAAGCCTACTGCTAACTCCTGCTCTATCAGGTATTTGTTCTCCACTGACAACTTAGTGCTCACAGTCCTCACTGCAGCCCCAGGCAGATGCTGCTCAGATGCAGTTCTTGACTCTTGGCTAGCTACAGGTTATAGTTTGCTCTTCATGCGGGTATAATTATTCCTGATTTATACTGGAGTAACTAGACTAAGTGTCTGCCTTTTCATCATTAGTAAAAAAAATAAGTTAGCTCAGTTTTCCCAGTGGATGGTTACCTTCTGTCAGACTCTGTGTCAAAATATACCAAACCTCCATTTCCTATAATTTGTGTATAATATTCAGTAAAACACTTTGTTCTAAATACCTTTGAAGGGCAAACATCGGGGAAGGAGGAGAGCTGTTGAAATTGAAGGATAATACCAGCACAAGATAATATGTTTATTAATTAGTCCTGAATGAATTTAGACTGAAGATTAAAAGAATTTTTTCAAACATCCCAAGAGGTCAAGTTCTGGAATAAACTCCAAGTACATTACTTGAGTAGAAAACCAAAATATCCGGAACACAGGATTTGATAAATTTAGAGAAGTTTTTGTGAGGATGTATAAAAGCATTTACGGAGGTTAATAAAAAATAATTCAATATGCAATATGAAGTCATAGTGTTCCCAAAGGACCTAGAAAGGAAAATGTGTTTGCTAACAGGTACCAGAAGATCCCATTCTGATATTAGTGTAAGAAATTCCTTGCTCGTTCCAGACCCTTGGGGTTGGGGATGTCAGCTGCCTTCATCAAAACCATTTGGAACATGGCACTGGCTCTTTTACTGGTGCTGTTAGGAAGTGGTGTGCATGTGTCTGTGTAACAGATAGTGTGTGGTCAGTCCTCCTGAAGAAAGCAAGATCAGAAAACTAGACAAGACCCAGTTTGTCCTTCTGAGTAGTATATTCTTTCAATAATGCAACACAAGCACCCAGGCTTTTTCCAGCTGAAGCTTGTGCTGAAACCTTGCCAGACAGCAGGGTTCTGCTCCTAATACACAGTAACTGAAACAAAATGCAGTTATCCTCATCATTCATATAGACACACAATCTCTGGAAACTACAGGCCTACCACAGCCTACCATGCCTCATCTTGACTCTAGCAGACAGAGTACAGAGTTGTCTGTTGGACAGTTAACTTTGAAGCATCACCATAGTGAAAACAAGGACTTAGGGGAGTGTGCATTTTGTAGGTATTTTTAGCTCCCTTTCCTTAAAATTGCTCAGCTCTCTTAATACTGTTTTATCATCACTGTGGTGAATTGATTCTGCCACTAGCTTGTCTGCTAATAATCCTTATCTTGATAAGATTTTCCTCATTATATCTGACTCTTCAGGGAATGGCATCTTGGTGCTTGTCCTCCACTTTTAGCAGGCAATATGACTGACTGACTAAAAGGGCTTTCTAGACTCCTCTCAAGCTGTTTGATCCTGCTCCTCTTCACAGCTCCAGCTTCCATATTTGCTTCTGAGACAAAAGGGAACATTGGCCTTGCTTTTGGTCAATGTTAAAAATAATGTGAGCAAACACCTGTGGATTGCAGCTTGCCCCCAATACAATGGGTGACCATTTCAAGGAGATCATGACGAACCTCTTGTTTCTTCTGTGGATCTTTTTGAAACAGTTGTTATTTCTGAGTCCAGATGTTACTGGCGGCTAGTTCTAAAGGTTTCTTCCTTTTATGCAGAAATAAGGAAACATGGTCTTTTGATATTGTAGTGCTAGATATTATTTAAGGACCTTCCAGGACAACTACATGTCATGAGCCTGCTGAACATACCCATGTTGTTCTCATAGATCTTAGTTGTAAAAAATGTGATCTATATTCAACTTACTGGAACCCGTTTTTGCATTCTTTGTGATTATTTGAGCAGGGTTTTCCCAACAGTTGTCACTGTAGTTAAAAAAGAGAAGGATTAGAAGTTTATTGCATCTGTTGCATTCAGCTGCTTACTCAGTCTTTCACTGTGATCAAATAGTGCAGCTCAGGGCTTCTTCCTTGCATTTAAAAGAAAAGGGGGAAAAAATCTGTTTCCTTATGGAGTTTCTATTCTAACCTCTAGACTGCAATGATGACAACACATTTCTGCATATCCCAGACCGTTTGTAGAGATGCAGCAAGGTTGCACATTGTGAAACTCTTTACCTTCAGAAGTGCTTGTCACAGTAAAGTTGCACAATACCTTGTACTTTTATGGAAATATTTTAGGTCTTTGCACCTTGGACACTACTGTTGAGAGAGACTTAAGAGCAGTAAGTCCTTTCTCTCATATTCCCACCTGTCAAGGGAATAGGGCATTTTCAGCTCTCATTTGAGTAGAAAAAGTTCTGTATTCGTACAGACCTCTCAATTTTTCTTTGTTCAACAATGAACATGGGCTTGTACTAGCTTGCCAAGAAGCTAATAAAAGGAAGAACTTTACTTTCTGGTCTATTTCACTGTCAGTTCAGGATAGTCCTCGAGCCATTTGCTGTTATTGATTATGCTGCTGCCCAGTATAGATTACTTTGTAACAGTGGTAGGTGAATACCTGTGCTGTGACGGGTGGCAAGAATCTGTTAGAGAGTAGAGACTAGGGACTAGTAGGCCTGGGGAAGAGTGTCTGGAAAGCTGTTTTGTGAAAAAGTACCGGGGGGTGCTGCCTGATGCAGCTTGTGCCCAGGCAGCCAAGAAGGACAACAGCATCCTGGCCTGTATCAGCAATAGTGTGACCAGCAGGGCCAGGGCAGTGATCACCCCCATGTACTCGGCACTGGTGAGGCTACATCTTAAATTCTGTTCAGTTCTGGGCCCCTCTCTACAGGAGAGACATTGAGGTGCTGGAGCAGGTCCAGAGAAGGGCAACGAATCTGGTGAAGTGTCCGAAGCACAAGTGTGAGAGAAATGGCTGAGGGACCTGGGGGTGTTTGGTCTGGAGAAGAGAAGGCTCAGGGGGACCTTATCGCTCTCTACAACTACCTGAAAGGAGGCTGTAATGAGATGGGGGTTGGTCTGTTGTCTCAAGTAGCAAGTGATAGGACAAGAGGTAACAGCCTCAAGCTGTGCTGGGAAGGTTTAGATTGGGTATTAGGAATAATTTCTTCACAGAGAGGTTAATCAGGCCTTGGAACAGGCTACCCAGGGCAGTGGTGGGGTGACCATCCCTGGAAGTGTTCAAAAACTATGTAGATGAGGCCCTTAGTGACATGCTTTAGTGGTGGTCTTGGCAGTCCTCTTGTAACATTTGGATTTTATGATCTTAAAAGTGCTTTCCAACCTAGTTGATTCTGTGATTCTGTGTGGGACTGGGGGGGACTGGCTCTGTTTCCTGCCTATTTTATTAAAGTAATGCTCCCTGACTTTAAACACTTATGATCCCAATAGAAAAAAAGTTGCAGGATAAAAAAAGTTTTATTCTGTTATCGTGTAGCGCACTCCATTGCACACAGTGTGACTGTAATTTTGTTGATGGTGTGCAGGTTAATATACTTTTTGAAGCTGTTTTATTAGACTAAACCTAAAATCATAGAATTATAGAATGGTTTGGGTCGAAAAGAACCTGAAGATTATCTTGTTCCAACCCCCCCTGCCATGGCCAGGGATGCCTCACACTAGTCCATGTCGCCCAAGACTTTGTCCAACTTGGCCTTAACACTGCCAGGGATGGAGCATTTACAGCTACTTTGGGCAAGCTGTTTCAGTTTCTCAGCACCCTCACAGTAATGAACTTATTCCTTATATTCAACCTGAACATTCCCTATTGAAGTTTAAACCCATTACCCCAAGGCTCTTTTTAACCCTGAAATGTATTGGATGTTGCATCTTAAAGCATCTGTAAGAAGATTGACTCCCAAGAATAATTTCCTCCCTATTTCAGGAAACAGAATGTTTAATTTTACTTAGGATAATTAATATAATTTCATATGGGCTTAAGAGATAAAAGAGGTGTGTGATGGAGCTTCTGTAATTTACCTTTATTAGCTTTATCGACTGTGAATCTGTTGGCTTGGATGTACAGTCAAAAGGGGCGATATTTTTCTGTACTTGTAGATTTATGTTAAAAAGAACAGATTTAAAATAGGCATGGTAATGATGAAACCTGAAAGAGTTACCTTGAGAAATGAGGTATAATAATGAAAGGCTTATTGTGTTCATTTATTCCCAGATTTCAGTCTTTGAATGAATGCAAAGCCGGAGAACCCATCATCTTGCGAATCTGAAAAACTGAGAATAGCCTGCTTTGTTAAATATTGTTCCCTAGCACCTGAAAGTGGTACAGAGTGCTAAAGATATGACCCCTTAATTTTCAGAGATGCAAACCCAATTCTCGGAAAATACTATACACACTCACTCTAACGTATATTCATTTGCAGAGAAATAAAAACGTTTTCCACAGTGCCTGGCACATACTGAATATTCGGTGTAATAGAATTTACATAGAGATTTTACCAGTTAATGCCTTTAAAATGAGAAGATCACAATACATTTCTGACATAGTGTTTCAACCTGAACTCTGGTTTAAAAGTTTAGTTAATTCTTAATGAGAAAGTGTAGTCCCATGATGCAGAGATTTGAGAATCCTGCAGCAAGTACTGCCCAACTTTGTAATTTTGCCTAAGGCACTGAGCAAAACTTGTGTCTAACTTTGACAATAACAGCAATTACTTCTGTAGTAATGTGGAACATGCAATGGGTGATATAAAATAGGAGTTGAAACTGTTTATCTATTAGACTACTGTAGTGGGGATTCTTCTCCTAGCATAATGTAACCAAGAGCCACCCAAGAAAGTGTTACTTAGGAGGTGTTTGTTTTTCTTTTGCAGTTCAGTGTGAGAGCTCTTTTGATTTCCTATGAAAACTTGAATTCTATAGAATGGGATGGACACCCTCCAGCTGGAGAGTTGTAGGCCTAATAAATGGTATGCAAAAGAACTGGCAAACTGCACCCCAGACCTTGTCTATCACAGACTCCAGAGAAATACTGAAGGGAAGATGAAGAATCCTGACAGTTTGTGTTCTAGATCCATAGTCTGCGGATGACTGGTGGGCTGAAGGTGTAAGGTGGTCGAAAATTATCAAGGATCAGCTTTATGTTAGTACATATGATGGTCTAACAAATTTCTTAATGGGTGAGTAGCACCTCTTCTGAAAAACAGAGTGCAGGAGTAGTGATATAATCCCTCTGAGCCCCAAGGCATCACTAGTTGTATCGAGGCTCCTCTGACAGAACTTTTCAGAGAAATAAAGTTTTTAAAAGGGAATAATTATGCTATTTCACAGTCCTCTTTCTCTTTCCCACCTGCCCAGCACAAATAGTAAAGACAAGATCCAGAAACTCTGCATCTTCTAGTTTCTGACGTGCTTACTATGCCATGTTCTTTTCCATGTGTTTTTTTTTTCTGAGTAAAATATCAGAGAAGTTTTATTTATTTTTTCATAAATTCGTAAAGGGTGATTGTGGGATTTAGTTTCTTTGACAAAACACTGAAAATACATTAGTTTTTTATTTTAGTAAGTTGGTGGAAAGAAATTTCAGTTGTCAGGGGAAAAATGCTGTAGAAAATGTTGGGTTTTTTTTAATCAAAAGTCATTTTAGCTCATAAGCTATTCTTTCCTTATCTTGATGAAAAGCAGATGGTCAGATCTCTAGATCAATAATGTTGAAAACATCAACAGCAGCGATCATGCTGGATGCATGTTTTGTGATGTGCTTTCATATCTGAGCAGTTCCTTATTCTGTAACTATCAGCCTGACTTGCACTCAGGCTTTAATGCCACATCGAGCAACAATAAAAAAAATAAGGGCCATTTAGATGCAGCCAGGCTTGGAAATAACAATTTTTTAAAATTGCCAGCATGTCAAAACATTGAAGGAAAATACCGGTGTACCACTGTGCTTCCAGTTTGTCTGTTGTTGAATGTTTTTTCTATTGAATAATCACATCTTCTAGGGGCTAAAGTGGTGGTTCATTGTACGTAATGCATTGCTGTCATGCCACGAGGCATTAAAAAAAAAGAGATTGAAATTATCTGAAGGAAACCAAATCACTTTATTTCAAAGACAAATTAGATTGATCTATCTTACCATTCTCCGTAGATTTCATAAGCACATTACTTGTTGAAGTGGTATCAGGCGTTTTATATATTATAGCAATTTGCATGCGTTCATTAAGCTGTGCTTTATAAAGCTTTCTGACAGGGGCATTTGATGAATCCTTTCGTGGACTACGTTCTTTCTTTACAGAGAGCAATCTGTTAAATCATGCTTTTGTCCTTGAGTTTGTCAGAATCAGTAAATGAAGCAGATGTTAATAACTGTGGGAGGGTTTGGGTTTTTTTTGGTGTTTGCAGAATATGGGATAACTGTGAAGGGCATGATTTGTAAAGCGACAGCTGGTGTTATTAAAGATAGAAAGTATGCTACAAGTAAAAACTTTCCCTCCATCTTTTAGCAATTCCTTAAGGGTTTTCTGAAACAGTCAGATGAGTGGCCATTTCTAAAATAAACACACCTAATGTGATGCATAGCAAATCATGTGCTTATACCTACATACGATTGTCTTTTCTTTGGCTGCAAACATTCTGTTACAGAACTATCTCAGCCATGAAATAATTCATAATGTTTCTCTATAAATATGTCACAAGCAATTCTCAGGTCAACAATCCCTTGAGACTTGTTTTTGAGCAATATCATTTCATGCGTTATCGCATTAGTAGAATTTTACACCCGGATGGTGTTTTGAAGGTTACCTTTATGACACAAGTTTTGCTGGACTTCAGTTCAGCCCCTGGAATCTACTACCTGTTGTGAAGGTAACTTGGCTGAAGATGATACAGCCAGGGAACAGCATGCATTTAGGTGGTAAATGTGCTTCAAGAGATGGGTGGTAACAGTTGACTACAAGGAGTGTGTGTAGGGTCCTTTGCAAGTGAAGATAAAGCAGGCAGAAGGAGATGAGAAGCATAAGAGGGGCAAGCGTAGTCTAGAGAATGCCTCAAGATGAGCAGTAGAGGTGAAGGTGCTGAGCTCCACTCTGGTGACTGGCAACAGGGCAACAAGGAAATTTAATGCACCAGGGGAAGTTCTGACTGGACATTAGGAAAAGGCTCTTTACTGGGATGGTGGTTGGTCACTGGAGCAGGCTTTCCTAAAACAGTTTAGTTTTAGGTAGTCCTACAAGGAGGAGGGAGTTGGACTTTATGATCCTTATAGCTCCCTTCCAACTTGAGATATTCTATGATTCTAGTGGAAAAGGTGTTACAAGGTTAACTGATGAAGAAGGATGTACAGAAAAAAATGGAGGACATTACTGCAGAAAATAAAAGGCAAACTTTGGCCCATCTCCAATCTTGCAGATTTTCATTGCTGTTACCTCATAAATCCACTCCTTTTAGAGGTAACATTTGATTTTCACACTAACTTCAATGGCATTCTCTTTGTGATTTCTCTATGCCTTATTGTGAAAATCTCTTGGGGAATTGAGTAGGAGGTGCAAAGAGTAGAGGTGTAGCAGTGTTACTCATGCCTCTGATGTAATCTGAGCTTTGAGCCTGGCTTGTCAGTAGTTGACCTCAATAGCAGGAATGGCAACAACTGGCAACACAGACGTAAATCCGTAGGGTCTGCTGCACTGTGGTAAAATACTGCTACCTGAGTGGAGAGCCTGTTTGTGAAGGTACCTCGCATAGATGAGAGTTTACCCAAGACTCAGGTCACTGAAGAACATCAAAACAACCAACAGGTGAATTAGGCTGCTAATACTGAAGTGACTTAGGTGGATCTGGATTGACAACATAAGGGTGAATTACTTATAGCTTTGCAGCTGTGTGGAGCCTCTTATGACAAGCCAAAAACATTGCAAAACACGGCAAGATGGACATTATCAGATCCCAGTGTCTCCACCAACTATTAAAAAGGAAGCACAAACTTTCTTAGGCGTTGGTGGTGTAGTGGTGAGCATAGCTGCCTTCCAAGCGGTTGATGGGGTAGGGGTGACTGCGGCTTGGGGACAGGCTGGACATCAGTCAGGGGGTTGTGAGCAATTGTATTGCATGTCACTTGTCTGTCTTGCGGTTTATCTCTCTCTTTTTTGTTGTCTTCCTTCTCATTATTATTATTATTATTGATATTATTGATGTTACTATTAAATTTTATTTCAGTTACTAAACTGTTCTTATCTCATGTTCAAGCAGGAGATAAGAAACTTATCAAACTGTTCAAAACCCTATGGGTTTTGCCTTTTTTTCCAATTCTCCTCCCCATCCAGGGGAGGGCTGAGGGTGAGCGAGCAGCTGCAAGATCCTTAGTTGCCTGCTGAGGTTAAACAATGACAGTCTAGGATAAATAATCCTAGAGGTTGTCATGGTTATAGGGATTGCCTGAAAATATATAGAGAAGACCAGTGAGGGATTTCTGTAGTTGTTGTTCTTGCACATGAAAGTAGGCAGCAGCTACAAATCAACGAACTGTTGCTTTTGTAAGAAGAATTGGCAGAATCTTTCATGCAGTTGCTGCATAAACATTTCTACTGCTTCTGTTTCTCAGAGCAAGCCTTATCTTTCCTTCTGATTATCTTGCAAAAAATGAGCAGTGAAATAATTATCCATGCAGATATTTACATTTTTGTCTCTGCTTGAAAATTATCAGCTCACTGAAGGGAACAGAGGGAGTCAAGGACTCCTTTGGTGGGCCAAGATTTTGGAGAAGAACATGCCTGTTCTTCAACTGGAGCACATACATGCTTCCAGCCCCGTGATCATTGATGCAAAGTGGGCATAGCCTGTTCTGTAACTGATTTGTCTTAACTCTCCTGGGGTGATTCACTTTGCCTACACGGGGAATCATGTGGTGGGCACCAATAATGCGGCTTCAGGCAAAAGCTCAGACAAAGCTGTGGGTAAAGGAAAAAGCCAATTATTTTTTTAAGAGTTGTGGCTGCATGGCAGCACTGTGTGAAACAGTTTTTCTGCTACAGAATTCAGAAATGCTAATGGTGCTACAGGAATACTCAACAGAGCATGTACTCATGATGGTGAAGCTGATGTGGTCGCCTCAGGAATTGTTGTCCAAAACAAAGATTGGACCAAGTGCATTTGGACTCATGAACACTTTTTCATCTCTTTTTTTCCTCCTTTGTGTCTTGCGTTGGTCCACAGAGTCAGTTTCTTTCTCCTGATGCATCCTCTCCCTCTTTTTTGATTTCTTAAGTGCATTAGACTTACCAAATGCATGGCACTTTGGGTCACTGTAAGAGAATCACCAAGAAAATTTACAGAGACTCTGGGAATAATGATGATTAGATGTTATACATATGCTTACAAAAATGTACACCTAGAATTTCACACCTGTAGCAGAACTGCAGTTTTCAGCATTTTTAGACAATAAAGAGCTAATATGCATAAAAATATCCATGATTTTTCATGTAGTTTCTGTATTCATGTAGTGGTTTTGCTGCAAACTAAAGGCAGAATATTGCTTAAATGTACATAGGGTTGCTTGTGGTTTCCTAAATCATTTATATTTTCTGATATGCCGCTGGGAGTTTTGCATATTTAATATGTTTGGTTTGTTCTTTCATTAGAAATAATTGTAACAAAATTGCTAGTTGAAAATTTGGTGTGTTTTTGGAGTTTTCTACAAGTTTTGAACTTGCATGTAGAAGTTGACTAAAAATCTATGCAGTATTATATATCTTAAATTTAAAACCCTACAAATTATCGTACTGTCATTGCTATTACCCACAACATTTCTCAGGTGACGCACAACTTTAGGACTATCTCATAAACTCATTTTAATGAAGTAATTTTTCACTGTAGATTTTTTCTTTTATATGCTTACACCATATACTTTTAGTGACTTTTACAAATATATATGATCTCCTTTTCAGATCTTGGACTCTGAACTTGATGTAATTCTTGGTTATATGTTTCTTGAAACTTGGAGAGTATCTGCAACAAATGGGTATGTGTAATGGATACATTCATGCTTTATATTGGATGATTTAGAGTGTGTGTGAGTTTTGTTGACAGTTTAATGCTAAACTTCTTAAAGCTCTTGATAAATCTCACCTGCCATGAATGGGACAGTATGATGGATCTTTGCAGGCTCAATTTTCAGTAGAACATGGGGTATTTATATGGCAGAAGCCAGGGAAGGGTAGGATGCTCACAGTTACTCAGAGACAAATGTGTAGCCAAACTTGCAAATTTAGCTTCAGACTGAACAAAAAAGTGAGCCTCCATGAAAGGGTAAGAAATTTTTAAGGCAAATCAGTGAGTCAGAAAACATAGATGTACTCTTGTTCCCCCCAGTACTTCAGGCTGTGTTGTACGTGGATTTTCATCTGTTTTCTTTGGTTTTCTTTGCACCTGTTAAAAGTAGTAAATGTATGAATGTGACTAAATACTGGAAGAATATGGCCATAAAAAGTTGAAATCTTGGCTATGCTGAAGTTCCTGGAAATTTTCTCAAGTATTTCAGTGAAGCTAATATCTCACTTGGAACATTTACAGAAAATATTCAGGCAATTTCAGAAAAACATTCTTGCATATAACAAAGCAATATCTATGTGATTTCTTTTTTAAAAGTCAGGTCACACTTTATGATGCTTGAAACTCTGCTGAGCTCCTAGCAGTGGAGAAAGAAACAAGAAGGCTTTATTTCAGAAGAGTTTATAGACCTAGTCAATTTTTTCAGTCTCAGCACTAAAGATGAAGAGGTTTCTTTGAATATGTGCATGTAATAGCTGAACTTACCTTGATCTGTATGAGATATTTTTAACGTGGGAGAGGTTGAATTCTTCTTATGAATAATATCCAGGACTAGTTTTTTGTGTGGAGGACCCCTCCACAAAAATGGTTTTCACAGGAAGTTGCTGGTTCTGTAAGAATCAGAATGCAAAATGTTGCCATAGTCAGCTTTACCTGTAGGTCTCAAGACCTACAGGTCTGTTTGGCAGACCTGTTATGGCAAAAAAAGAGCAAATTGTCTCTATTTTATGTAGGGGTCAGGTACCTGTCTGGGTCACTTAATGTATAATTGTTTTCTTGCTGGGTCTCCTGGATGTTCAGACCCATGTTGCGGCCTGTCAAAGGATCCTATGTCTGATGGTGTTTTCAGAGTGTGCACAAGAGTTCTCAACATTGGTTCTGATGATTGCATTTCCCTAGTATTTCTCATATATATAGATGTGCCTTCTCTCATTTTCATCTATTTCCTTTTTGTGGAAAATTTATTCAGTCTTTTTTGTTCTGTTTTATTTTCTGCTTTGCTCCTTTGTTTTCCTTTCCCATATTTTTTGCCTTTTCCTCCTCTTTTTAATTCATTTGCAGTCTCTGGAGATTGGCAGCAGTGGGATTGTACTCAAGGAGGAGCTTCAGGATGAAAAAACATAGCAGAACGAGCTTCCCTTTTACCGCCTCTCTAGAGAGCCTGCTGTAAAAGGCAGCTTGCTGTCATTCTTGTAAATATTCTTTTGCAGCCAGCTCTGCTGGGTGTCCCCTTTGTGCCCTGTGAACATCTGTGTTGCAGCTTATGTCTGAACCCAATTGGAGAACAAATGTATGAAGCTACTTCTTATTTTGAGCAGGAAACTGCTGCTATTAGTAGGGCACGTGGCCTTGCTTCACCTGTGTGACTTCTAATCCCCATCTGGGAGCAAACCAGCCTCTCCCCACCACCTGTGCCCTTGTCCATGGGGTAGCATGTTTCCCTGCTTTCCTCAAGACATTGCCCAATGTCTGTCAGCTGTCAGCATTCATTTTCTCCCTGATTTTTTCCCAAGATATCATGCAGAAAGGAAGAAAGGAGTAAGCACTGTACTACTTTGGTGACAGAGCTTACTTTCTGTTGCTCTTGGAAACTTCTCCCTGCATGCATACAGTCATGCAGGCACCACCCTTCTGCATAAGGAAGAAATCTTCAAGCCCTAAAATACTGACGCTCAAGGAATGCTGGAGCAGAAAAGGAAGCCTCATTCCCCAGGCTGCACATAGGGTTCCAGAAAAAGGTGACAGTGTTTCTGTGCTGGTTTTGGACACAGTACAAGACAGCTCATTGGGCAGAAATTGTGAGCTTAATCTCAGGCTTGCTTAACCAAATTTTAACTTTAAAAGAAAAAAAAAAGAAGCGGGTGAAAAAAAAAAGAAGAGGCAGCACTGCCCTGTTTGCAAAAACACCATCCCACGTGAGTGTGCTCAGCAACATTCGATAAGCGTAGGTGATGAACTGCAGTCTTTGAGGCATATGGGTGCCTCCGAGAGAAGACCCAAATCTGTTGTGTCAAGTTGGCTTTGGCTTATGCTCCAAGGGTTGTTGTGACGAGCCTGGAAGATGTGGAAACTTTTGTGAAAGATCAGGCATAATAGCAGAGAATGACTATAACTGTGGGGAGAGTGAGCTGGAAGATTTGAGGTCAGAGTAAATAGGCAGCCATCAGCTGGGAAAGGAGCACAGCTGATTTAGCAAAAGCATGCACCAAATGTAATATGGGTTGAAAGACTCAAATAACGGATCTTCGCAGCTGACATTAGCTGAAATGGCTACTGGGTAACCTTGTTTTCCTTCCCTTCCAGTAAATGAGATCTCTTCTGGCAGAAAGGTGCATGATGTTCAGAGCTTTCCATGCCAGGTTAGAAAACATTATCCCATTTCTTTCCAAAACTAACCATCCAGGCAGTCCCAATGCACCCCGATGTCTCTGCATGCATAAGTTCTACACAGACCATGGTCTCCCTTTGTGTATGCACTTGTTATGGAGAGAAGGTTTGGTCTGGCTGATTGCACAAGTGCAAGTACTAAACAGCTAAAATTTCTAAAGAAGTAATCTGATCCTCTTTAAGTGTTGACGGCCAGATATCTGTCTTCCATCTGTGGCAGCCTATGCCAGACAGCAGAACTACAATATTTGTGTTCTGAAACATCAGGGAAAAAAGTGGCATGCTCCAGATTTTTATATTTTTTTAAAATACATGCAAATATGAAACATCAAACATGGAAAATAATGTTAAATTGTGACAAACAGGCAGAAGCTGGGGAGTTCAGCTGTAACTGCTTTATTTGCTCCAGCAAATAAACGAGGATTGTAGCAGCCATCAGCCAGCCCTGAGCCAGGAGTTACATGCAGATGTTTGGTCTGTTCTTGTTCTTAATTGAGGCTTCATCCAAAAGGGACTGTGTTGCTCTTGGTGAGTTTTGGATCAATCCCATGGAGCATCTGGGAAATAAAGCAGGACTGTGCTTCAGCCAGTAGCAACTGGGCAGTAGCCATTTGGTTTGGTTAAAGTGTCAGCTTTTAGCAACTCCCTGCTCATTTTTAATTTGCTTCCCCATCTACGCACTGTATTGTATTTAGTAATGTGCATCTCTGCATTTATCAAGGTTATGCAAAGAAGTTACACATTAAAACTATTTCCCTTTTCTGAATTGGCTTGGTGTTACCACTGTTTGTCTCCCTTTCAAGTGCTAGAAAATGCATGTTTACAAGAGGTGGTTACAAGGATGCCACTTTGGTACCTGTGAGTAGTGTCTTCTGGTCATAGCTGAGTCAAGCTGCTACACATGCCACATGTTCCTGAGCAACACATGGTGTTATTAACTGAGGATGTCAGTGATGTGTTACTTGACTGTCAGACTTAAAGCACTAATAGGGAGCTTTGGAATAGTTTTGTTTAAGAATGGTTGCTGTTTATGATGGTAATTCTGAACACAAATTTATTTACAAATGCAAGAAAATTAAGGCAATATTTCTGCTTGAATGGATTCATGACTTCTGAGTATTTAAGAAAGTGGTAGTCCCCTTATGATGTGTTTATCCTCCTTACAGTATTCACCTAGCAGGCTGTAACCTGCAAGATTAATTCCTGTAGACCTCCTGAACCTCCACTGCAGAGTTGTTGCCTGTCACTACATACCATGCATGTGGAGATGGTAAATGTCTGAGTAGGTTTTTTAATATGAACACTCAAGAAACTAGTGCCAACAGTGGAGAAGTGGATATGATCTGCTGTTGATTCTGCTGTGCTTTTTTACTGTGCTTGCTTGAGGAAAGTATTTCTGAACTGGAGAGGCAGGTGCACACTCGTGTGGTGCTTTCTGTATAGGCGCTAATCAGCCTTCTGCTTCCCATCCGCATGCATCCTGGTGATGCTGTTCACTGTACAATGATTAGGTCTCTAATCCTACCCATATATAAAGTGTGTGGTAGCCAAATGTAGCAACACGGCAACGAAGTATCATTACTTTGTCAAGACAAGATGCCCAGGATAGAATATCATAAATTGATCCCAGGAGGGCAGATCTAGAATATAAACTGTAGTGGTTTGAATATATGCATGCTATAATTTCATTAAACACTTTGCAGCAATTTGTATTGTGTTGCAGCTGACAAAGTATTTTACCTGCTAGTAATGAACTAACGTAAATAGCGTTGCTATTTTTCTTTTGCATATTTATAATTGCATTAATTGCTTTGCACATTATTAACACACAGTTAAGTGTCAGAGCCCAAGCTGTAGCTGCCAGTAATCCACAAGAAATTTGTTTGCATTTTCAAAGTATGAAACTGAAGAGTAATGCCCTTTTTGCAAGCTCATGTATTCACAGCTTGCATTTTACATAGAAACACTCATTGTGTTACCTAAATATTGTCATGTTCAGTATCAAATCTTTTTCTAAAAGAATGTCTTTTGGAAATGAAGGGAAACTTTGTACAAAGAGATCAGAAGATATTTGATGAAAAATAAATGAATAGCTCACATTAGCTAGTAGTTATGACTTATTTCCAAATAATGCTAAGCTTTGAAAAAGATGTTTCCTGCCTCTGAAAATAGCATTTTTCAGAAGCCAAAGCTGGAAGATCCACATGCAGTACAGTTTTCTCGTTTTGGAATGTGATTTAATTGGGCCAACAGAATGTCACAAGGAAGCACTCGAGGATTGTCTAAATTTTTCAAGCAGGAGCTGGTTTTCTGGAAAGCTTCCGGAGAAATAATCTTTCTGCATTGGTATCTTGTGGATTTGAGAATTTATATTCTTCGGTACAAAGCAAATTGAGATTTCAGCATAAATGTGGCTAAAACTTCAGTTAAAGAAAGTCTCTTCTTCAGCTTTCTTGGTTGTTTTTTTTTTTTTTTTTCCTTTCAATTTTTGTTTTCTCTGTCATTCTGATGCTTTATTTGTGTGGATCTCCTTGCGGGAGGCCAGCATTTAATCCATTTGATGCTTTTGAAAGTTTGCAAAGGGCTGGTATTTGTGAGGGCTGCAGAGTGAAGAGCCAGTTCCAACTTAATATTGCAGATGTACGCTGAACTATCTGGGGAAGAGCAAAGGTTGATTAAATTCACAGAATAAGGTGATTCGGAGTTTTCTAAATATGTCACTCAACCTAAAATTAACTCAATTATTTACCAGTCACACACGTGCTAATGAATCCTGACAATTTCAATCGACCTGCTGTGATGAACCTCACTGTCACCTAATACTATTTCTTCTGTATTTTCCCCCAAAGAGAATAGCAATTGTAGCACTTATCACATGCAGAGCAAAAGAGTTTGAAGATTTTATTTCTTTTATAATACCTGCAATTCCAGGTCGCTAGTAAATTAATCACATTTAATTAACACGACTATAAAAGAGGCACTTGTTTTTTGTAATAGTCTCCTGAAGTTTAATCCCCCAGAAATTTCACATGTGGTAGTGATAAAAGTGGCTGCATCTAACTCAGCATCTATGATACTGTTTAATAAATAAAGTTGAGGATATCTTTTAAAGCAAAATGTGGCAAATTTATAAAGCTTTTAAGCATTAAGATAATTTAGAAAATAGAATTTATTATTATTCCTAGAGTTAGAATCTCCTTGGAATGGTATTTTTAGCTGTGTTTTACAAGTAGTTGTAAGATATACATAAGAAATTTGTAAGTTAGCAAAAATCCTAAATGGGTTTATCTACTTTCCCACTAAATTCAGGAATATATTATTTGAATGAGTGTGGTCATCCTGCATTTGTACTTGTGTTACAGGTAAATCTTCAAATGGCTGCCCTGGATTATGAAATGGTATTGCTCTTTCCCTTTCCAAGGTTTTTCTCCCAAAGCTTTATAGAATCCTGGATGAAAATCAGCATTGATCCATAAAATAGACATCACTGTAACATTGATATGGGTAGGGCAGAACAGCTGAAAAGACTTCTGGCCTAGAGTTATTTTCTGTCCAGAAAATTGAGGTAAATACTATATATATAACACATAATTAAAGCTGCTGGGCAATGGCAGGCTCTTTGTGGACAGCTGTGTGTCCAGCCTTTTTGGCTGGAATGGTTAAGTAGGTAATTAAATGAACAAGTCAGATCTCAGCATGCCCTTAGGGAGAAGACTGCCATGCCTCAGCTTCTCATGATAGTTTTGGCAGAGATGGGTTTGAAGCTATAGCAATATCATTGTGAAGTGTAATGCTGGGTACAGGACGGGCTTGCTAGAACCAGCTTTACTGGATTTTACTTAGTGTCTTCCAACCACAGAGTAACACAAAAAGTTTAAAAACCTCAGCAATTTTGAAAACTGAAACGAAGTCATCACATTCAATTGAATTTCTTTCCAGGTCGTTCAGAACTGTTACTGAATTTGTTTGGAAGGTTTGCTGGTTGATTTTAATTTCCATGATTTTCTTACATGATTCATTCAGTGACATCAGTTGCAGTGATCAAACAGTTTTTTCTGTAATGACAAATCGCATTGGTACAAGCATGTTTGTATGAATCAGGTAAGGCAATAAAAAAGTTTGCTTGCTGTTGCAGTTTGCTCCGGGGATAAGGGTTACCCGAGGTAGGGTGAGGGTTACCCGTAGTGACGAAGAGTCCAGAGGGTGTTGGCGGAGCAGTTAGTAGACTCAATATGAGTGATAGAACAAACTCGATTTATTACACTACAAACCTGAATTTATACACTGTAACACCTTCGTTGTCTCCACTCTATTTTTACTTATCACTGACTAACGGCTGCTGTCCATGGGCATAAGTCCAATTATTAATTGGATAGTTCTTTACCATCGCTTCTTGGATCCATATCTTGCCGTCAACAGGAACTCCTACCAAGGTTAGCTCTCGGGATGTTACGCAAGTGTTCAACTCCCTTCATCTCTTCTCTATCTCTCAGGATATTCCGCAGACGTACAGCTCCCTTCGTCTCTCCTCTATGAGAATCCTGCAATTATTCAGGACTTTCCAGCCTGCCCAAGGACAGCTTATTTACAGCTTGTTCTTAAC